>KN485945.1:0-10889 GCA_000787095.1 Periophthalmodon schlosseri
CACTATTATTATTACTTTATTACTAATATTTAAAAATATTAAGTATCTTCATATTTGCAAAAAATACCTTCTTAAAAATGCAAAAAACGGTTATAGTTTCAAAAATATAATAAGGAGCAACTATATTTTAGAAGAAAAAAACTACACTGCTTTACTGTACATTTGATTAATAGTATTTTTTTTCTGTATCTCTAACAGGAACTGCCGAGCTCTTTGAGGAATTCAATGGTGTCACCACATCTCTCTTCTTCGGTTTGAAACATGAACTCCTACGCTCTGAAATCAAAGTCCGCAACAACTTCGGCTTCACTGACAACATCTGGTCCGGAGGCAGGATTGTCATAACCGCCAAAGCCCCGGGAGTCGATACTGCAATGAGCACCTCCGCACAGTTCACCCTCACTCCCACCATGCTTTCTGGTGACATGAATTCTGATGCTAGCATGACCGTCGGACCAATCGAAGCCACCTGCACGTCCCAGAACACCTTCTCCTTTGAACCGGTTAAGAGGGAAGCTAAAGCCGAAAGCACTGTCAGGTTCAACTCTGACATTGTGAAGCTAGCCAACAAAATCAAGATGTCCTATGCTAACAATGAGCTGATCATGGATTCAAACACCAACATGAACAGCGAGCCACTCAAGCACACCACCAAAATCAACGTAGTGTACAAGGACGTCAAGCTTAGCATCCAGGGTGACTCTGTGACTAAAGCTAGCGAGGAGAAAATGCTGCGTAGCCAGATGGAGCTGCTAGCATCTGGAGAGCAAGTGACATTGAGAGTGGAAAACCAAGTAGACGATTCTTCAAACCGTGCCTACTCCCTGCTGACCGGCTCCTTGACACCATCCGGGCTGGAGGTCAACTCAGATGCTTCGGTCAACGTCTTCTCCAGCCTTGCCTCTCACAAAGCTACCCTTACATTCGATAGCAATGGCCTGACCACTAGCTGCACCACCACCGCCCAAATTACCCCACTCACATTTGAAAATGTTTTCCACGCAGGAGCAGATTCTACTGGGGCTACGATGTCTCTTACCACCAAGGGAGGCATCAGAGAGAATAAGGCCGAGATGAATGTTGAGGGAAAGATTGCAAGCTCCGAAGTCTATCTCAACAGCATCATGAAAGGCAATTTCTTCGACTTGAATGGAAGGAACAGAGTCAACTTGAGGCTTAACCAAGATGGCCTGATCGCCTCAAACAACATGGTGGCTTCCTACAATGAAATTAGCACGAAGAACTCCCACACTCTGTCTCTCACAATGAGGTCTTTCACTCTCCAATCCAAGACGGACAACTTCTTGAACAGCGATAACACCTACATGCACGATATTACTGTCAATGTTGAGCGCTTCACCACCAATGCCATCCTGAAAAACGAAATGAAGATCGTCAGTATTAACTTCAACAACGATGCACAGTTCAAAGCAGAGCCCTACACCATGGAATTAGTTGGTACGACCAAGGGCAAATACAATGACGAGGAGATGCGCCATACTTATGAACTCAAGTTTGTTGACATGATCTTGTCCGCCAAATGCAACACCAACGGCAAACTGTTGGAGCACCACGTCACGCACTCTGCCGAGATGGAGATTTCCGGCCTGACAATGACATTCAATGACGTCGCTACTGTAAACTCCCCAATCCTGCGCTTTGACAGCAACTTCAAATCCAGTGCAGCACCCTTCACCCTGAACGTTGATGCCATCTGCAACTCCAATATTGATTACAACTTCTACGGGGAGAAGAATGCCCAAATATACAGCAAATTTTTGATGAAAGCCGAGCCATTGATGTTTACCCACGCATTGGAACACAGAGCATCTGCCAACATGAAAGACATGCAGGGAGAACTGACCCTCCAGGCCAGAATGGACAATAAGTTCGACAGCTTGGTTACGCTGAAAGAGCAGAGTGTCAACCTGAAAATGACATCCAACATGAACGAGCACACTTTCAATCATGAACTGAGCGCCTTCAACAATGCAGAGAAAGTTGGCATTGAGATGACCAATGCTGCATCTACTTCTCTATTAGCTGAGAAAAACAGAGATTATAGCCTTTCTGGTTTCGTGATCTACGAGAAGAATGGAGAAAGCCACATCATGATCCCCTTCATCGAGTATTTGCCAGCAGTGGTTGAAAGCATCAGAGACGCAGTGATTAGCCTTATGGACCAAGGCATCAACGGCGTGAAAGACCTTGATAACAAGTACCAAATTAGCGCAAGAGTTCACAGGAAAATCACAGAGCTGAAAGAGGTCATTGACAACTTCGACGTCAACCTCTTCGTCCAAGATGCCAAGAAGTTCCTCAGCTCCATTGAAAGCAGGATCACCAACCTGACTGCCAAGTTCCCCACCGACAAAGTTGTGGCTATGCTGAAGTCCGTCAAGGAGATGATCATGACTTGGATCAAAAAGTACAACCTGGTCGAGAGGTTCAACATCCTCTATGGGAAAATGGAGGAGATCCTGTCCAATTACGAAGTGGAGAAAATGATTGGTGCTTTAATGGATGAGGTGGTTAAGATCATGAAGCAGTACCAAGTGAGAGAGAAAATCCAAACCATGTTCAGTGCTATTAAGTCCATCGACATCAAGCCAGTCATCAAGAGAGTGATGCTGCCAGTTCAAGGTTTGGTTGAGGAACTGTATGCTGTTGACTTCAAGCAATTTGTTGAAGATATTAACGACTTTGTCCTGAGAATGCTGCAGAAAGTCCGATCTTTTGACTACGAGACATTGTCCAGGGAGGTGACAGAGACCCTGAAAGAGATGAGCGCTGTTCCATGTCTTGGAAAGCTGTTGGGAGAAGTCAAAGTGGTTTCCCCACATTACAAGATGAAGACCAATGTCAACTTTGAAAACAATACGGTTAGCTCAGACACCCCAGACTTCCTGTTCAGCCTTAAATCCAACGCTGATTCCACATTAAAGCCACTTGAATACACCCTTGACGCCTCCACTAATGTTGCCCTGCCAAAAATGAGCCACTTGACCATCACTGAAAGCCTCAAGTTTGACCATTACGCGTTTCAGATGGACCACCAGGCTTCCACAAACATCTACAGGCACTCTGCTTTGGCATCTGCTGAGACAACCGCAAAGGCAGACACTGAGCTGTACAGGGGAGAGCTCCTCAACAAAGCTTCCCTCACCATGGAGAGTGGCGTCTCTTCCAAAATAGAGACCAGCTACAAGCAAGACCTCCAATTCCCACCTCTTAGAATCTTCACTGACATGGCCCTGAACCAAATTACAACTTTGGAGATTCAGGACGGCAGCGCTACTTTGAAATTGGAGAATGCTGCTGATGGTAAAGTGAACAGCGATGAGGCCAACCACAAGAGCGATATGGAAGTTGTTTTTGATCTCCACACAGCTAAGATCTCCTTCACTGGAGCTACTGGCGCTAACAGCATGAAAGTTATGCAGAAATTGGATGCAGACATTTGCATCTTCCGACACATTATCCTTGATGCTAAGATGGAAACCGAAGCTCCATTCATTAAAAACAGTGTTGCTGAGGTTAAATTCCAGGCAAAGGCTGAGGACTTCAACATTGACTTCACCGCCTCCCACAACGCAGAGCTTGTTGGTGAAATTGAAGGAAAGCTTATTAAATTTTTCGTATCCTTGGTCATTCCATATGATGTTGTCGCACCTTGGAAGCTATCAGGCAAAGCAGATCTCCAAAACGTTTTATCTTTTGCCCTGAACCCAATGGAGCAGAGGGCTAGCTGGACAAACCTGGCTCGATTCAACCAGTACAAATACTCCCATTTGTTCAGCATGGAAAACCTAGAGAGAGAAATGAACATCATATACCAAATCAATGGAGAGGCCAATCTGGATGTGCTGAAAGAACAGGTAACTATCCCAGAAATTGAACTGCCATATTTGGATATCACTATCCCGAGAATGGAAGATGTTTCTCTGTGGGAGGATGCAGGTCTTCGCGATTTCTTCATCACCACCCAGCAAACTCTCGACATCAACGGCAACTTGAAGTACGTGAAAAACCCAGACATGATTGTCATCAACATAGAACCCATGATGAACACCATCAACGTGAACGCCAAAGCTCTCCACAAACGCATGCTCATTGGAAAAGACAAAGCCGCCGCCCTTCTCGCTCAAACTTACGGTAAAGCGAAGGACGAGTATGAAAAGTACAGTGTGGAGTTGCCCAAGACAATCACAATCCCAGCGTACAGAATACCAGT
This sequence comes from Periophthalmodon schlosseri, assembly GCA_000787095.1. NCBI lineage: Eukaryota > Metazoa > Chordata > Actinopteri > Gobiiformes > Gobiidae > Periophthalmodon > Periophthalmodon schlosseri. The sequence continues at coordinate 4,235 of KN485945.1, forward strand.
TGTGGATGTCAAGATGTCCACCTACACCATCCCGCTGCCCGACGCTACCTTGGTCAAAATTCCATCTTTCCATGTTCCATCTGCTCTAAGCAAACTGACCATTCCGAAAGTCACACTGCCACAAATTAGCAGCATCAAGATCCCACGTTTGGGAGAGATGACGTACGAGTTCTCCGTTAAGACCGCAATGCTGACGCTCAAAACCAGTGCTGGCCTTTTCAACACTGAAGAAGCTTTGACCATGAAGCTGGATGCCACCTCCACTTCCGAGTTTGAGTTGCTTTCTGGAAATCTTGAAGGCACTGCTGTTATCAAGACCAATGACGGGCTGAGGATGGATTCCAACATGGTTATGAGGCACTTCATAGTAGAATTCAACCACAACAACGCCATCATCCTTTATCCCACCATGGCAATGGACATGACCAACTCCATGAGCCTTGTGAGATCCTACGACCTTGAGCAGTTCATGAAGGTCAACAGAAAGGAGGGTCTGCTGGTGTCCCTGTCCAATCCATCCGGACTCATCGGAGCTCAGGTTGTCCCCAAGTCCCTGACTGTTGTGAAGGCCAGAGTCTACGGACGCTACCCAGTAAGGATCCACTTTTTCCATTGAAATGTTTGACTGTAATAGATTTACAATGGACATAGTAGCTCTTGAGTAGTTCTATTATTAGTAACAGTAGTAACATTTGTAGTAATACCATTTTGACAACAACAATAACAACTTTTATAATATAATAGCTGGATTATTTGCAATATTACTAGGTGAGTCAGGCTTATTACTGCTATTTGCGTATTGGTGTTGCAGTCATATAGGCCTGAATAGCAAAAATAAGTACCAGTAATTTACTATTAGCTGTTATAATACAGAAGTAGTGGAATTTGAAGAATTCAGACTAATGTGAGTAGCAGTAGTAGTAGTATCTGTAGTATTGACTGAAGTAGTCCTGTTATCAGTATTAGTAAAAAAAAAAAAAAAAAAAAAGAAAAAGAATGTATAAGAAGTGTTTTTAGTAGTTTTTGAAAATATTTTATTAGCTGTCTTAATTGCCACTGTATCAATTTTGTGTAGTAACAAAATCAAAATATAAAAATATATATATATTTTTTTATGTACTGCTGCTCACTTATATTCTATGGCAAAACTATCAGAAAATGCACCAGTGAAATGACGTTTTTGTTTTTTTCTTTTCAGTCTGAAGAGGACATGGACATCATGGCCATACAGCTGTCCGTGGGCAAGAGCCTGAATGTCCAGACCAACTGGAACATGGAGATGCCTTATGACGCTATGCTAGCAGTCCAAGCTAAAATGCCAAGCGTAGACACCTATGTCGATGCTTCTCGTAGTTTGTATAGAAATGTGCAGCGTCAAGCAACCAGAGTTAGCAGAAATGTGGCTAAGTCTTTCGAGAAAGCTAAAGATGAGGGTGTAGCAATGTTTAAACAGACCATTGAAACTGTGTCTGCTATGGAACCCTACGAGTACATGACAACCTTTGCAGATGACGCTATTTTGAGCCTCAGGACTTGCCGTGCTAGAGTTGCGATGATTTTTGATGCCGTTGTGAAATTCCTTGGAGAAACCAAATTCCAACTTCCTGGTTATACTGAAAAAGTCACTGGACTCGAGCTGTACAAAATCGGTGCCGAGTTCATCTCTGATGTTTCCAAAGAAGCTATCGATAAGATCCCAGAATACATCTCCTCAGTGTTCACTCCAGTAATTGAGTATTTTAAAGCGCTAGAATTTCAGTTTTCTAACCGTATTGTGAGGGGAAGTGAGATTCTGGAAGACTTTACTGTATTTATTAGCAGACTGCAAGAACAAATCAAAATCATTGTTAAGAAAATTGCCAACTACCCACTTGAGGAAATCTTCAAAAATCTAAATTCTCTTTCACAGTTCATTATGTTGCGAGCCGAAAATTTAGTCGAAATGGTCCGATCTGTAGACGTGGACCGAATGACCAACTTCCTTAGCGAGGTTTACACAGACATGGTTAATTCCCAGTTTTTGAAAAATATCATTAAACAGTTAGAATATGTGTACCTGATTGTGTGGGATTACATCAGAACAGTCCAAGCGAGAGTGCAAAACATGATGGAAGACTTTCCCGTTGACCAGTTTAAAAACGACATTGACACTAACATCAACAGAATCGTCCAAAATATGAATGCTTTCCAGAATAACGTCATTGAAACTTTAAAAGAAGAAACTAGATCCATAGACAAATACGTTAAAATAGGCGACAGAAATATGGAAATTGACGTACCTTTCCCATTTGTGAACTGAGCTCCTATTGTGATGCTAGAATCCAACATGGCACCTGGGCATTGGCAGTAAGCTAACTGTATGTTGATGAAGCTTGTGTTAACTCCTTTTTTAAATGTTTAATTGTTTTGTTCTCAGTATGCGGTGGTAGCAATCGCATTTGTGTCTTGTATTATTTAAAAAAACAATGTGTGTGATCAATAAAGAGTTTATACTGCAAATTGTGTATGTCTGTCTCTTAGCTTCATGTGTGCTGTAGAAACCTGGGTCATGGTTAATATCCAGAGGTGGTAGAGTAGCCAAAAACTGTACTCAAGTAAAAGGATTGTTACTTTAAAATAATATTACTCAAGTAGAAGTAGAAAGTAGTGGTCCAAGAAATGACTCAAGTAAGAGTAAAAAAGTATTTGGGAAAAGTACTACTCAAGTAAAAGTAAGTTAAAGAGTAACTTAGTACGAAACATCTGATTTATAGTTTGAAGTTAGTGTAATTTGAATAACAAAACATAAAATAATGCACAAAATCTGGTATTTTCAAAGACACAAAATTGACAAACTAAATCATATCTGAAGGAGCTCCAAAAACACAAATGTTTAGATCATTTCATATTGTCAATATAAAGCTTTTGTCACTTGTAGAGTTACTCACAGAGGGAAGAGGAACCACAACTTTTACTCAAGTAAGAGTACTGTTACTTCAATAAAAATATTACTCAAGTAGGAGTAAAAGTATGCTGCTAGAAAAGTACTCTGAAAAGTACAGTTTCTTTAAAAAGGTACTCAAGTAAATGAAATTGAGCACTACCCACCTCTTTAAATATCAGTGTGGTTTAATAAAGCTAGAGAGATAATCTGTAGTAATCAACATCTAGTTTCAGTATCCACGTTCTGACTATAATACACTGATATTCTTCTCAAGAACGCATACAAACTAATGACAGAGCTTTTTATATTTGTCCTTTATCTAATGTCCATGCTCTACCATACTAATGTGAAAAAAATAGATTTCTTTTACGTTATAAATTCTTATAATAATTAGCATAAATAGAATAAATGGTTTTGTTCAAATGGTTTAATGCTGCATTGAATAAAGATCTGTGCAATTCTTTTGTGAGTATTTAATGAGTATTTATTTTCATAATTCTGAAAAAAAAAAATATACTGACAGAAACAGGTAGAGTTCTGCATTATTGGGACCACAAATATGGTAAACGTTCACATTTTTATATAGCACTTTTCTACCTTCAAGGCATTTAAAGAGCTTTACACCAAGGAACCACTCACTCCCTTCACACACACACCATACACCAGTGTAAGCAGACGCCACTGATTTTATTGTAAATAAGGAATACAGTAAAATCAGTGGTGGGTATTACTCAGTTACATTTGCTTAGTTACATTTACTTGAGTAACTTTTTTAAAGAAATTGTACTTTTCTAGCAGCATACTTTTACTCCTACTTGAGCGATATTTATGTTGAAGTAACAGTACTCTGACTTGAGTAAAAGTTGCGGTTTCTCTTCCCACTGTGAGTAAATCTACAAGTGATAAAAGCTTTATGTCGACAATATGAAATGATCTGATCATTTGTGTTTCTTGAAGCTCCTTCAGATATGATTTAGTTTGTCTCATTTTTGTATCTATCCTTTGAAAATTACCAGATTTGTGCATTACTTAATGTTTTGTCCATCACACAGTGGTGGGATGTAACGAAGTAAAAGTAGTAAAGTACTACTTAAGTACAAATTTTATATATCTGTACTTTACTTAAATTTTAAAGTGTATACTTTTTACTTTTACTTCACTACATTTGAGAGCAGGTATCTGTACTTTACTCCATTACAGTTTTGAACTGGACTGAAATGTTTTTAGTTATTGTCTGACACCTGCTAACCATGTATTTCTAACACGTTCATAATTTGAGCAAATAAAAATATACAAATAAAAACAGCTACAAAAAACTATTGCTTCAATTGTTTTTGTTGAACAAAATTCAGCACAAATCTGTATCAAAGTCAATACATTTGAAGCTTTATTAGATCTTAAAATCTGTGTGAAATACTTTTACTTTTTACTCCTTAAGTACATTTTAAACAGGTACTTTAATACTTTTACTTAAGTAGATTTTATCATGTGATACTTTTACTTTGACTTGAGTATTTTTTTGGCCCTGGTATCTGTACTTTTACTTAAGTAACAAAGTTGAGTACTTCTACCACCACTGTCTTCACATTAAATTCAATATTTAAATCAGTTACTCTTAATCTTATGCCTACTTGAGAAGTAGTTTTCCCAAATATTTGTTTACTCTTACTTGAGTAATTTCTTGGATTACTACTTTGTACTTTTACTTGAGTAATATTATTTATACTTGTTACTTTCTTGACTAAAATTTTTGGCTACATTTTGCTCAGAAGGACCATAATGTGGAACATTCAAGGCCAAACAACATAACAGATGACAAGCCCCACCACCACCTGAAAAGTTACGTAGTAGATCTTTGAAATGATACCCAAGAATAAAAAAAACAAGGTTTGATGTTTTATTTAGAACAGCTTCTCAGTTAAGAAAAGAGCAGAGTGATTTTGCACAGGGCCCAGTGGAGCAGACAGGAGAGAGAGGGGGAGCCTCAGGACAATGCATTCCACTGTGGAGCGTCAGCACAACTCGGCAACACAGACACACAGCGGACAACATCAGAACATTCACTCTGTCGTTCTGGGCTTTAAAGAGGGGGTATATCAACTTTTTAGAGCTTTTTATCATGTTATAACACTGCCTGAAGTGGTTTTAGATGTCACCCATGCATGTTTGAGTAATCCAGCGATCTCTCCCTTCCTTATGATTAACAGTACGATCCAATGGCTGGGTTTCAAATGACATCACAGCATCCTATAGGCCCATAATATTTAATACAGATGAGGGGCAGCTAAAATGTATATTGTTCAATGCAGATTTTTGTTGTAACACAGTGAGTTCTTGGCTCGAGTCACTAATAGAAATGATTAGGTTCAACATTTGTGAATTTACCTTTTAGATATTTCATCGCAAAGTGCAATGTAATCAATAGAGAAAACTGCTCCTTGCTGTTCTAGAATCTGAAAACCGCCAATCCAAAGCTCCGCCCACAAGCCTACGTCACCCATGCTCCCACATGACAATTCTCCAAAAATATACGAAAACATGACAAAACAATTATACTACAGCTTCACAAACCTGATGTAATGTGCAGTAGTTTCATTGGCGGGATGCACACTGATTGTGTTGTGCTAGCGCTCTGAAGGGGGAGCGACTTAGCGCGGAGAGAAAAGGGAGGGGACACTTGTTAAACATGTTAAAGCGTTGTTTTCGGTGAGTACAGCATTTTCAAAACAATAAAAGGAAACATGTTGATATAAATATGTTATGTGTTAGCACTGAATACCTCAGAGAAGTAAAATACCCCCTCTTAGGTTAAAGAGGGGGTATGCACTTAAAGTAAATATGAATGAAGAGTGAGTTGGTTTGATCGTATCTTAGTCCCTGCTCTTCCCCATGAGTGACTTAAGTCTGTTTTGTCTTGATCTCCCGCTACAGACTCCTGCAGACTCCCAATCCTTTTCCTGAGCGCTCCAGAGGCTGTGGTATAACTGTACATGGAGCGTAACCTTAGTCTGTGTGACAGCAAAAGCACCTGTTTAAGTGTGGACAGTCTCGTCTCCACGACGACAGCCGGAATCTGCCCTGTTACATAACCAGCCTCTGTCACACACACAGACAGAGGGGGGTAGTACTCAGTTACATTCACTCAGTTACATTTACTTGAGTAACTTTGGAATTGCCTGGAATTTCCAATCTCTACTGAACTAAAGGTAAAAGGAGCTGTTAACTTGAAAATTACTGCTTCATGACATCACAAGGTGGAATAGAGCATTTTGAGTTTTGGAGATGACTAATAATGAAGGGTTACTTAAACATGTGTGAATGAAACAAAACGCAACTCCAGGTATGTTTTTGAGGAGGTAACAGCATTAGAACATGGCTTCAAGAGTCAGTTTTGCGTAATTTATAACCTTTAAGGCACTGGCAACCCAGGTTCAGATATGATTGTAGTTTCTTATATATTTCATGATCATGTTTCAAATGTCAGATCTGTCAGACTGGTTCTGTCTTCAGGCGGGTTCACACACCATATCCTATATTACAAGTTTCTCTGGTTTTTCTTGTCAAAAATCTGCTCTACTTTTACTGTAATTACACTACATTGCAGGAAGTACTTCACACATGCGTCCTGTGCTCAGGTCTCTGCACTGGCTCCTGTGGCTCAGAGAATAGACTTTAAAGCAGCTCTGCTTGTTACAAGTCTCTCCATGGCCCAGCACCAAAGTACATCTCCCA
>KN485945.1:18504-51472 GCA_000787095.1 Periophthalmodon schlosseri
TATTATTAACATTAACAATATTATTAAATATTAATAACATTCATATCATGCATAGACTACTGCCAAACCCCTGCCAAAATTTGCATCTCAACCAAAAAAAGAGATGTTAAAGATGCATGATATTAATATGTTATCAGTGCAGACAAACTATAAAGTAGTTAGCGTTCCCACAAGATGAGGATGCATTTTTCAGGCAGGCAGAACTCAGCATAACACCGGCACGTCATCTGCATGATTCCATGAAAATAGAAAGTTCTCCTCGGAGATAAGTTTTATGCCATACTATGGAAGATTATAGCCAAAGGAACAACATTTCCATGGAAACAAGCAAGAGGAGGCCCTCCTCCAGGCCAATTAAGAGTCAGGTTTGTGCAGATGCAATTTTCTCCTCCATGGAGAGTTAAGTAAAATGCCATACTGTGGAACTATCCAGGCAAAGCAACAATATCACTTTGGGGACAAGTAGGTATTGTAGAGCGGCACTTTGCTCTCAATCTTTTCACAGCAAGTACCACAATAGAAAAGATTTGGCTTTCGGAGTACCACCAGATTTAAACCAGGTCTATAACAGGACTATTCCAGGTCTAATCTAGGCCTAAACCAAGTCTAAACGTGGACTACAACATTTCCACTGTAGTTAAGAAATTATCCAAAGAAGGACAAAAATAAAATGAACTCTAAATTGTAGGTAAACCCACAAACTGAAGAGCTTTCCAATTACCACGTGAGGGAGCTTGCGTACCACCAGTGGTACATGTACCACAGTTTGTGAAACACGGTTGCAGAGTGACTGTGGTTTAAGTGGCCATAGAGGTGGAAAAACACAGACTATGTAGGTCTGCCACGATAACACATTTTGAAGCACGATATATTGCTGCATATTGTGATAAACAATAATATTGAAACTACTTTATGCTACTGACGCAAACAAGGATAGTCCCAGTAGGTTTGTCTGCAGTAGGTTACTACTGCTACTGTACTACTACTGTAACGTCCTGCTCACTGGCCTCTCCAAACGAGTGTTAAGACAGTTGCAGTACATCCAGAACACTGCTGCTCGGGTCCTGACTAGAACCAGGAAGTACTTCACACATGCGTCCTGTGCTCAGGTCTCTGCACTGGCTCCTGTGGCTCAGAGAATAGACTTTAAAGCAGCTCTGCTTGTTACAAGTCTCTCCATGGCCCAGCACCAAAGTACATCTCCCACATGTTAGTGCCATATGAACCATCTCACACTCTGAGGACTTCAGGGACCAGCCTCCTGCTGGTGCCTAGAGTCAGGACTAAACATGGAGAATCAGCATTGAGTTTTGTGCAGCTAAAACCTGGAACAGTCTTCCTGAAGATGTGAGACAGGCCTCTACTTTGACAATGTTTAAATCCAGGCTCAAAAAGGTTCTGTTTAGCTGTGCATATGACTGAAAGGATTTTATTCTGCACTCTTCTCTTTACATTTTTTTTTTTGAGTTAGTTTAGTTTAGTTACTAATGATTAGTTATGTTTTGATTGTTTGTATTGTGATTTTAATGTCTTTCTTATTCTGTAAAGCAGGATTACTTTGTGTACCAATTGTACTATACAAATAAACTTGCCTTGCCTAAACCAGTTTTTAAATAGGTAATATCATTAAAAGTCATGAGGTGCAACAAATATCAGAATGAGCCAATAATTAGCCAGTGAAGTTATTTGAGCTGTAGAGCATACAATAAATATTACCATATTACATTAAAGGTCCTATATTACACAAAATTGACTCTTGTGAGCTTTAAGCCATGTTCTAATGCTGTTACCTCATCATAAACATACCTGGAGTTGAATTTTGTTTCATTCACACATGTTTGAGTAACACTTTATTATTAGTCTGTCTACATCTCCAAAGTTCAAAATGCTCTGTTCCACCTTGTGATGTCATGTAGTGGTAGTTAACAGCTCCTTTTACCTTTAGTTTAGTAGAGATTGGCAATTCCAAGGGCTGAAATTACCAAATGATTGAGGTGTATGGAGTTTAAAAACACAGTGGACAAGTCTTTTTATTATTCTAGTAATAATCCTGACAGGCCTAAGACCATCTCTCCTGTCTTTGTCCCTCCAGGCTTTCCGTGGAATGAGCGTTCCATGCAGCATCCTAGGCATGAATGACGTGGCCTGGCAGGAGACGAGAGGGGGGATGCTGCATGCCAACGGCGCTCCTGAGGGCGGAGTGGTGAGGGTGCACGGGGGAGGGCCCTTAGCCGCGGTGACAGGTGCCGCGCAGGGTCCCGGAGGGCCGCACCTGCCGGGCCTGGAGCGTGGGCAGAGCCAGGGCCCGGGCACCCCGCAGCCCCCCCTCAGCGGGCGCTCCCAGGACGATGCCACAGTGGGCTACTTCTTTCAGAGGCAGGCCGGGGAGCAGCTCGGGGGGTGTGCTCCCAGCAAGCACCGCTGGCCCACCGGCGACGCCAACCATGTGGATCAGGTACTACATTATACATCAAGCTGCATTTGTTTGTACTTTGCTCAAGACATTAGGAGACGGAAGCACCTTAAAGGCGATGTCTATTTATTTGTAGTGTGGTAGTGATGGAAAAAAGAAAAAGCAATTTTGCTTCCCACAAATGGAATACATTTCAAGGACATGCAAAACTGGATACATTGGTGCCACTAATGCACTTTAATAATCTGGAGATAAACATTTATAGTCACACCAGCTTCTGTGGTTAATGTTTTAAATGGACCTATGCAGTTAATTGTTTTGTTTGTTTTGTGTTGTCTAAACGGGGAGCTCATGAAAGAGTCTGAATGCTCTCATTGGGATCTCTCTGTATAAAACATATTAATGAAAAACCGTTGTTACCTAGTGATTGTTTATGGTCACATGACCTGCATATCTGTTTTCCTTCTTTTCGTGGAGGCCAAAAAAAAAGACCCGGCCCCCAATAAAGCAGAAGCATAGACTGTACATATAAATGGACATAGCTAACCCGCTAGCCACCGCGTTCCAAATAGCAAGTGAGTATTTGCATGATTCAGCTCCATTAACTCTGGCTCCAATTCACTTCCCTCTCTCTGTAACTGCTGCTGTCAGGCTCGTCATTCTGATCTTAAAATGTTAGCTTTAACCCGCTCTCCTGATGTTTTTATTCCACTATTTTGTCCATAAATCAAGATATGGACAATTATTACCAGTCAAACACTATGGGTGACGTGACGCTCCCTCAGTCCACTTCTATATACAGTCTGTGAGAGGAAGAAGATGGATGGACTTGCAGATCTAGTAAATATAGTGGTACTTTTTTCAGTTTTTTTTTTAACCATTGCAACCGTTTGCGATGGCTTCTGGTGTGAGTCTCCATGGAGATGTCATTACTTTGCCTGGAATATTCCTCGGAATGGCATTAAACATGTATTTCTTTCTAATAATTACGGGTGGTGTTGTAGCTAAAATCCGTTCTTACTGTAAGGAGGGTTGCCTTTGCTCAGATCTGACCAGTCACCTGCTCATCTCCATGGAGACTAAATGGTTTAATGATGTACTGTGGGACATTCAAAGCAATAACTTCTTCATTGGTGTTACCGTTTGACAATTTGAACCAGAGTGTGTAAAACGAGTTACTAAAAGAAAAAGCTGTAATGATTATAGAACAGTTCTGAATAGAATTTTGTCACTTATGAAGCATGAACTAAGAGCATTGTTCCCATGTGTTATCTCTCCTGTTCTATTTGTTTAGATAGTGAGTCAGTGTCTTTGACACATTTCCCTATGTAATGTACCTCAGGATACAGCTGGAGCAGTATCTGTCAATGACTTAACATTTTGAAGATTGTATTGTTAAATATTTGCACATGTGTTAATGTTATTAGGGGCCTTTTCACATTGAGTTTAGTCATTTCTTAAATACAGAAACCATTAGTGAACAGTATAATGCCTTTTAATGCCAATACAGTTTTAGAGTTTTAGCTAGGGTACGCACACATGTGGCCAAACCTCCTTGTCAAAGTCTGATCTCGTCACATCTCAGAAGCTAAGCAGGGCTGGGCCCCATACTAGGTGCCACAGTTGTGTCCTTAAGCAGGGCACTTCATCTGCTTTGGCTAGTATGACTATGGTGTGCGTGAGTGTTGTTTGTGGTCGGAGGGGCCAATAGCGCAGATTCTCAGCCTTGCTTCCTTCAGTCTACCCCACGGCAGGTTTTGCTCATAAATCAAGATATGGACAGTTATAACCAGTGGAACGCTATGGGTGACGTGACACTTCCCCAGAGCAGGTGTGGCCGCTACAGTTAAGGATAAGGTGTACTTTATTGTTCCCTGGTGAGAAATACATTCTCTATTCTGTATTTGACCCATCCTGCAACCCGTGCCGCTGGGCTAATGTCAAGAGCGGTGAGCTCAGGGACTTGTCTCCAGATCTTGATCGGGCATGCCCAGGACTACTTGGTTAGGACTTAGCTGGAGCCGCTGCACAGCCCATATTACACGTGTGAGTGGTCAGTTTAAACATGAACTGAACACTTGAATTTGGATCAGTCTAAATCTAAAACGTCTCTAATCTGTGGAGAGCTGTACAAATGTGAAGTATTTCTTTATAATATTTGCCATGTGTCTTGTTTCAGGTTCGTACTGTAGATGAGATGAATTATGACTTTCAGGCTCTTGCTTTGGAGTCCCGGGGAATGGGAGAGGTAACATTTTTCAGAGAATTCAGTTAAATCCTGTGACTGTTGCTAATGCTAACATTTGTGTTGTGTAAAGCTTTTACCTGCAAAGAAGCTGTGGGATTCAGATGAGCTGGCCAAAGATGGACGGAAGGGCATGCTGCTGGGAGAGGAGTGGAGGGACAACGCGTGGGGCTCATCTCGTAAGAATCAAGTCTTTTTTTTGCTCAAGCATCAAAACGCATTTTTCAGACAAGGGCTCCAATTAGATCTTTTCATCATGATTTATGATTAATCAGTATATTTTTGTTAAGGCACCAACTAATCAATTTGAATCAAATTAGGGAATTGGATTTGCAACTACACAAATGATACAAGTAGGACTGCAATTTAATCATCCACACATGACTATTCGACTGTCCAAAAAGACGGTAGCATTATTAAATCACAGTGTTACAAAGGAATAAACAATTTCTGTATTTTTATGTTTCAACCTTTTTTATTTGGTTGAGAATGTATTTAAAGGTCCTATATTACGCAAAATTGAGCTTTACCTTCCGTTACCTTCTCAAAAACAGACCTGGAGTTGTGTTTTGTTTCATTCACACATGTTTGAGTAGCACATTATTATTATTATCTGTCTACATCTCCAAAGCTCAAAATGCTCTGTTCCGCTTTGTGATGTCATGAAGTGGTAGTTTTCAAGTTAACAGCTCCTTTTACCTTTTTATTTCAGTAGAGATTGGCAATTCCAAGGCTGAAATCATTCAAATGATTCTAGTGAAGGTGTATGGAGCTTAAAAACACAGCGGAGCACTTCCTGTATTTAGTTTGGGAGAAGAACTCCTAAATATGCAGGGTTTGTGTGTTAAACATGACTGAATGAAACAAATACAACTCTATTTTTGATGAAGAAAAAACATTATAGCGTAATATAGGCTCTTTTAAAAAGTCTAAAAATGTACAATCAAAATGATTATTTCACTAGTCGATTAATTGAAAAATGAATCCCCCGACCAGTCGACTACTAAAACAGTTAGTTCCAATCTTAGATACAAGAATCATATGCATTTGAGGCCATGTTTGTTGAAGTCTAGACCATAAACATATAATTGTGGCGTTTGATGCTAATGCTATCGTCCACTTAGCAACTCAGCTAGTCTGGGAAGATTTTGGAACACTGGAGCCAGTCCCCTGTATTTTTCCCTATAGCTGTTAGCATTAGCCTGCAAAAGTCGTAAATTAAGAATAATCAAGAGGGCGTCAGCTGGTACCAACCCATCAACCACATTTACGTCAAAGTCTCCTTTTAAAGTATCTGTGTAATCCCTCAGTCGTCCAGGTCTGATCCATAGCAAAAGACGAAGTCTAAATCTGTCAACTGGACAAATTGTTCATCTAAGCCGCTTCTTCAGTTCTAGTCAGATTGCTGGTGGACACTGCCTTATATCTACCTGAAGGGAGGGGCTAACTACACTGAAACTTTAAACAGCCCTTGTCTCCAGTTTCGGCCTAACGAACCTATTCAACCTTTAACGACCCCCTATTGTCTCTCCTATCTCCTTTAAAGTAATTGTTGAGTTTGTAAATCTTTTAATCTTGTATTTTAGATAATTATTATGTAAAAGTGGCATTTGAGCTCCTCCTCTTTTACATGTGAATGGTGAGACCAGATAAAAGGCATAAATATCAAGAAATAAATGTTTTATATACTTTGAATGGTGAAGCCAATCCCCCTCTTATTTGTATGTGAGGGAGTCTTCGATTTGATGTAACTCCAGGTAGCATCTGCTAGCAAAGTGATCAGGTTGCAGCAACAAGCAGAGATGGAGACTCTCATGTCTGTGAATCTTTATGATCTAAACTACACTGTTGGTGTAAGCCCCATGGAGATGACGGGGAGATGTAGTCCTCTCCAGTGGACATATTGCCTACATGGTATCAACCTGCTGATGGTGTCAGTATAAAAGGCATTTTTGACTCATTTGTGATTTATCTTTCAGCCCTAACCCGTTTCCTTTTGCTTTAATCTAGTCGCATTATTACGATTTGGCTATAGAAATCCACACCACGGGGCGTTGCTTGCTCTTAGTTTGATTGGCTGGACTAAAACTAGACTTGAGACATTTGAAACTGGCCTTTTCATTCAGATCATTCAGTGTCTCAGCCAATCATGGTCCAGCGGCGGCCAGGCCAGAGTTTCCATGGCAACGGTGATGCCAATTCTGTGCTCTCGCCTCGCTCAGAAGGTGGAGGTCTTGGAGTCAGCATGGTGGAGTACGTCCTGAGTTCCTCTCCGGGGGACAAGATCGACAACCGCTACCGGAACGGCGGATACGTAAGGCCCACTCGGTTTAGATACATCAGCTGGACTTGGCGTGGCATCAGGAGTATTAACAGCGGTTTTGTTGTTTTATCAGGGAGGAGGAGATGGCGATCAGGATGGTCGTGAGAAGAACGACGCCCCAGAGAAAGTGTCTCCGTTCGAAGAGGACAAAAGCCCCGAGTTGAAAGTGGCGGAGGAGGTGGATCCTGGTAAAGCCAACGGCAGAGGCCTGCTCAACGGCATGGACCGGGACTGCAAAGACTTCAAGTGAGACAGACACATTCACCTGACACCTGCTCTGCTGTGTGCTGTTGTATTTAAAGGGCAAAATCGATTTACAAAAAAAGTTTTCTACATGTTATAATGTTGTTCCCTCGTCAAAAACATGCTTGAAGAAGTTTTAGATGTCATCCATGCATGTAATCTTGCTCTATTTGAACCCTTCTTATGGTTAACTGTAATATTCTGTGCAATGCTCCGCCCACAAGCCTGTGTCACCCACGCTCCCACACTACAATTCTCCGTAAATACACAAAAAACATGATACAAAATTGTACAAAGCAACTTGTGCAACTTGTGTGGAGCAGTCGTGCTCTGAAGGGGGAGTGATTTAGTAATACCCCATAGAAGAAAATACCCCCTCTTCAACAAATGGCAGAAAGCTCAGTAAGTTGGCTTGATCCAAACAATGAAACAGGCTATGGTTGTTGTTAATAATCTATTATTTGCTGTCATTTGAGAACATACAGAATTCAGGGCGAGTTGCCCGTTTCATGACTTCAGCTGTCATTTAAACCACTGAATGAGTTGCGTCAGCTTTTTCAGAATCCATTTTCATTCTCTTATTGTGTTGAAATGTCCTGAGCCTGTTCTGTCCCCGTGTGCAGCCCGACTCCAGGCAGTCGGCAGGCCTCCCCCACTGAGGCGGTGGAGAGGATGGGTCCCCCTCAGCCTGGTTTGGAGATGATGGGCCAGCCGCACCCTCACGCTCTGCAGCAGCCCAACCCCGTGCAGAACAAGCCCCCCACAGAGGACTTCCACAGCCAGGAGCCTGCCCCCAACATGGGCATGGAGCAGCAGCAGGGGGTGGAGTCCCTGCAGTTCGACTATGCCGGCAACCAGATCCAAGTGGACTCCTCCGGCACGCCAGTGGGACTGTTCGACTACAGCTCACAGCAGCAGGTTTGGACCAAGCTTCTGCTACTACTGTCTATGGGCAATGTATCTGTGTGTCTCCGTGTGGGACGATCAAAATACATTTATTGTGTGTAAATGAGTTAATACGTCTCCTTTAAGTCATCTTATGCGAAATGGCATTTTAAGAGATTTGAACTGCATATCCATTTTGACATAAAGTCCATAAGCTCGCTCCCAGGTACTGCTCTAAGCCGTCAGCATGGTCTGACAGTGCGGTGACGACGAATGCAATGACAACAATACTCTGCGGTTTTGAATTGGAATTAAATGAGCTTGTTTTTATGATGCCATGATATGAATCATGGCACAAATACTACATTTTGATAAAATTTTGATGAAAGCTTTGTTTGCCATCTATACAATTTTTAAATGTTTCCCATTCCAAGATGACAAGTCTCCTTTGACTAACCCTTTTGGCACAATGCACATTGTGTGTAATTCCTTTTCTACAGCATAGATGGGGTGAATATGTGTGTTCTCCCTGTATTAACCCCTCTTCCACTGTGTGCAGTTGTTCCAGAGGCCCTCCCAGCTGACGGTCCAGCAGCTCACAGCAGCACAGCAGCAGCAGTACGCTCTGGCTGCAGCTCAGCAACAGCACCTCGGTCAGTACCCTCCTCTTCTTCCTGCCCTATCCTCTTCCTCCTGTCTCTCTTCTCCTCTTCCTCCTGTCTCTCTCCTCCTTGTCCTCCTGTCTCTCTCCTCTTCTTCCTCCTGTCTCTTTCTCCTCTTCTTCCTCCTGTCTGTCTCTCCTCTTCTTCCTCCTGTCTGTCTCTCCTCTTCTTCCTCCTGTCTCTCTCCCTCTTCTTCCTCCTGTCTCTCTCCTCCTCGTCCTCCTGTGTTCCTCTCCTCCTTGTCCGTCCCTCTCCTCCTCCCTCTCATATATAAACCTGATTTATGTATACTCAGACCAGACTTGTGCTCTGTGTTCACAGCTGGCCTTGCTCCTGCCTTTGTGCCAAACCCATACATCATCAACGCAGCGCCCCCTGGAGCAGACCCCTACACTGCAGCTGGTCTAGCCGCAGCAGCAACTCTCGCAGGTCTGTCTACTCTGCACTTTTTACTTGGCCTGCGCCTGTGGCTGATTAGATATTTGCCGATACCGATATTTCGCATGTAAAATCCATAGCAAGGCCCGCAAATGTATCTTAAGTTTAAGTAACGATCACAAATGAACTTTACATTTTGTTATTATTTTTCCGGAAGTGAATTTTACTGGGATATAAAAAAATTGTTAGGTACGTAAAAATACAGCCATATAATGCGCTTCCATTTTGATTTTTACTCTTTAATATGTTCAAAAAGGACACACACAGACTGGGAAGTGCAGAAAATATTGCCATCAAATATCAGTACTGAGTATCGATATCTGCCAATACGATACAGAAGAATTGTACTGATACAATCTTGTGAGGTTTGAATTCTGTAAATTTGTACTACAACACGAAATTGTCAACTTAAAGGTGCTGTACCTGATTTTTACTGTGTTAAAAACATGAAAAACAGAACTAGTTCAATTTAAACAGTTTGCAGTGGTCCAGAGTTATTCCTCGCCTTATGCATTCTGAGCATCCTAATTAGCATACTAACAAAAACAACTAGTATGCTAACACACACTTTGATTCTCTGGCAATAAAATGCTTTCTGATTAGACGCCGACAGCACACAGTGAACATATTTTGATCTCAAGAGCTGGTTATACAATATATCTGTAAATAAATAAATGGGAAAAATTGGGTACAGGGCCTTTTTAGAGTTCATAACACGGAACATGGCTTTTTAAGAAATCTTGTCATTTTCATGTAGTAGATTTGAGATGCTCTTTATTGGTAGCTGTAAACTCATTGGACAGTAGCAGTGGTGTTGAGGGTGGTTGTTTACATATTGTGGATTCCTTCAGGCCCCACAGTGGTCCCGCCTCAGTACTACGGAGTACCGTGGGGAGTCTACCCAGCTAACCTCTTCCAGCAACAGGCCGCTAATACTGCCAACCACAACGCCAACCAGCAGCCGTCCAATCAGGGACCAGCCACCGGACAGCCACAGGTAACGGTTTGAGAGCAGCAGCAACACGATGGTCTACTTTTAATTGGGGTGTTACAAAAATCTGCATATTTTTTACTATATCTATTTATGCATGGGTTTCATCTTCCTGTAATATGCAACATTTTTCAGGGCCCATTCAAAAGACATAATAGATAATCACTATGGCAACAGTCCTAATTTTTCATCATTCTGGACAATGTGTAAATGTTGTGTTTTGGGTTCACGTATTGCACAAAATGGACTTAAAAAAAAAAAAAAAAGGCTGCAAAACGATGGGTCACTTCATTTCTCATACCCTATATTACGCCAAATTGACTCTTGAGCTTAAAGCCATGTTAAATTGTTGTTGCTTCATCAAAAACTTACCTGGAGTTGTTTTATTTCATTCACACATTTTGCGTGATCCTTTTATTATTAGTCTGTCTACATCTCCAAAGCTCAAAATGCTCTGTTCCACCTTGATGTCATGTAGTGATAGTTTTCAAGTTAACTGCCTTCTTTTTTAGTTCAGTAGACATTGGCAATTCCAGGGCTGAGTCATCCAAATGATTCTAGTGAAGGTGTATGGAGTTAAAAACACAGTGGAGCACTTCCTGTATTGCCATATGACATCACAAGGTGGAACAGAGTGTTTTCTGTTTGAGAGAAAAACTTAGCCTAAATATGCAAGGTTTGTGTGTTAAACATGTGTGAATGAAACAAAACACAACTCTAAGTATGTTTTTGATGAGGAAAACATAATAACATAGATCAGAAAATGGCGTAATATGGGCCCTTTAACTTCAGTTGACATTACAGTGAATAAGGAGGCTTCATAAGGCCTTCAGAAGCATGTGTGTCTTGTTGCAGGTGATGCGCACAGGAGGGTCCCAGAGGCCCCTCACCCCGGGACAGGGCCAGCAGAGTCAGCAGGAGTCTTTAGCGGCCGCTGCTGCTGCCAACCCTGCACTGGCCTACACAGGCATGCCAGGTCAGTGCCTGTGTTTACACCATATGTTTATCATCCTGTATGTGTTGGTTCTAATTACAAGAAAGAGTACTCGAGTACATAGAAGGTTGTCAACACGTCCTAGTAGGGATGTAACAGTATGCAAATCTCATGGTACAATATTGTCACGATATTCATTTCATGGTACCATATTTATTGCGATTTTCTTTTTTTGAGATGCTAACTGAAGAAATACTACATGTTCCTTCAAAAAATCCTTGACAAACATTTGGTGCTATATTATTGTAATATTCCAAAGAATTAAGATGGAAAAGTTCTATGACAGTTATTTGTTCATACTGTCTGCATTCAAATGTAATGGAGCAAAGGATCATGGTCTAAGTACTTCCCTCTGTGTTTCTAAATATTGCTGCAACAAAACAACACATTTAAGCAAAGAAGCTTAGAATTTGATGTATTGTGACAGCCCACAGTATTGTTGACAGAGCTTTGACGAAGCGATATCACAATATTTTGGTGAGTAGTGAGCAGTGAGTCTGGCAGAAAACGCAACAAGCCCCTTTATTTCCCTCTTAAAGGGGCACTATGTAACTTTTCTGTTGAAGGGCCGTCATCTGCTTGTCTCTATGGAGTTGCAATTGCTTGGTTGGAATGTTCCATATTATGCTGATCAGCTTAATGCCATAGAGACAAGAAGGTGATGCCACCAGGTCATGTTACAGGTCAGATCTGTGAAGAGGCAAGCCCACTCACAGTAGAATGTCAATAAAAAAAAACAAGCAAAAACTAAATAAAAACATTAAAACAATAACATGAATATAATGAAAAAATGCAATATGGATAAGTTTTAAGGCATACTGTGGAACATTCCAGTCAAAGTAAAAACATCTCCATGGAAACCAGCAGTTGGAAACCCCCGCCAGAAGTTGAATAATGTATCTTTAAGACGTTTCCTGGAAGACTGTGTCATTTAAGCAAATCTTATTAAAATAGTGTATAGCGTTACCCAAGAAAAAGTCAAGGGATTATTATGTTAATATTAAAATACAGCAGGCAGCGCTAGCATGGATTTTCCCTCCAAGTCCCACCTTGCTGAATCAACTCTTATGTAAGCAATACAGCTAAGGCTAAACCATTGGCTAAAGAAGGAGAAACGTTACAGGTTAAATCTGACAGAGACCTCTGTGTAACAAGTGTTTACATTGTTTATGTGGCGGTAACCTCTTCAAGCCACTGTTTGTGCCCATTGTTGTAACAAGTCAGTTTAACTCGTATTTGAAGTGAGAGTCCGATCATCTCTCAGTTCACAAATGGTGAAGTCGTGAGCGATGTTCCAGTGTTTTATTTTTTTATTTTAAGTCTCAGGTGGGACAATCCCAGCTAACAGTTGCCTGGATTGCACCATAGGAAGGTTATAATGGTCGTCATGACAACAGAATACCTGGATTTATGAAAAATGTCATTTTTAAATCAGCTTCTGCTTACTGCTAATCAACTAAAATGGTTGCTAAGCGTTGTCCTTACAGTGAAATCTCTTTTGTAGGTTATCAGGTACTGGCCCCTGCAGCGTACTACGACCAGACCGGCGCTCTGGTGATGGGCCCCGGAGCCAGGACAGGTCTGGGAGGTCCAGTCCGACTGGTCCAGACCCCCCTCCTCATCAACCCCGCAGCAGCAGCACAGGCCGGTGAGTCACGTTTCAAAACATCCGTCATGACAAAAAAATTTAAAATCTATGTTTAGTGATGGCTTTATGATGTTCATTTGTAAGATTAATGCTCATACTGCAATTTAGAGTTTTAAGGACGTAGACACAGGGCAAGAATATGTAAAGCTCTCAGCATAAAGCATTCAGTGGATATAGCACAGTTCTGTCGTTTCAAGTTGAATTTGACACAAAGGTGCTCCCAGTATTGAATAAAAAGACAATGGAAAATCAATGTCCCTTAATGAGGCAGAAAGTAATGCCACAGTGACTGCAGTAAACAGTCCTTGTGTAGACGTTTAGTTTTTGGCTATGTTCTCCCTGATGACTGTTGGTGCATGATGATAAATCTTATGCAGCTTTCCACTCGCCAAGTCGGAACTCGGAATGACGTAATCTGAGTTAAACATCGGATGAATGAGTAGTATGTTATAGTAAATGCAGTAATCAAGTCATAAAAAGTACTAGTGCTCAAATCTGCGAAAATGTGCATCCAATTACATTTATTTAGTAACTCGGACACTGCTAATGTAGTAACAGTTTATAAAGCTACGTTTGAGAGTGAATTTCTGCTTTTGTTGACATCATCTCTGTATACATGTTATCAACATTAGCATAACAGAGCAGGAGTATGTTAACTGATAGAGGGTGGACGGAGGGAGCAACTACAGTAACAATTAAAAACACGACAGTTAAAATATTGATGCAAATGTAGGGCGCAGCCATTTCGGATTTTCTAACTCGAGCTCTGAAATGTTTGTTGAAACTTTCCAAGTAGTTTCAGTTGTCATCTACAAGTCGGAAGTCAAAAAATCTGACTTCTAAGGACGACTGGAATGCACCCTAAAGTTTGTAGATGTATCCGTGTGACTTTTTATCCGTTCAAAAGATGTAGCCTTTGCTTCTGTGTTGTTTAACTGGGACCATTGCCATAGCATTTATTATCACTCTAAAGACCAATACAGGACATAACGTCTTCCTCTCTTCTCCAGCTGCCGTGTCTGCGTCGGGCTCTGGGAACAACATGTCCGGACCTCCAGCCAATGGCCTGTACCGCTCCATGCCTCAGCCCCAGCCCCAGCCCCCTCAGCAGCCCCCTCCTCCCAGCAGCGGCCTGCCCTCTTCCTCCTTCTACGGCTCCGGTTCTATGCCCAACACGTCCCAGAGCAGCTCCCTGTTCTCCCACAGCTCTGCCCCTCCACACAGCTCCTCCCTGGGCTTCAGCAGCACCGGGGGTTCCCTCGGTGTGGGGCTGGGGTCAGCTCTAGGGGGCTTTGGGTCCTCTGGTCAGTACAATTTATTACTGTTTTCTAAATGTTACTTGCCTGGCAAGTCCAGAATGAATCTCTGTATTTTTTTTATTTGATCACCACTCCCTCCGTCGCGCCTTAGCCATGCAGGCTCAAACACGACTATTCAATCAGATTAGTTTGTCAGTTTTTATTTTTAGTTTTTAGTGCTTCACTCACTGATTCTGCAAAATCTGCATAGTTTTTCAGTCCGCTGTTTTCATACACAGACCATGTGTTTCTCTGATTGGCTAATCCACCTGTCAATCTCACCCACATGAACTCAGGGAGATTGCGTATTCTGGAGCCCAGGCAAAAATGTTGTATTCAAAAGATGGTTAAAATGATCAAAATCTAAATTCCCATTTTATTTGTTGCTCATTTTTGAAAAACTGCATTATTGCTGAGTAATACATTTGAGATGAAGATAAATATCTGTATTTTGAATTCTGTATATTCATCGATTTTGACTTCCTTTTGTATAGGCGCCATTTTGAATACGTTTCACTATTCATTCGTTAATTGCTATGGCAATGGTAATAATTTTTCATCACTCTGAAACCTAGGGCTGGCCATTGTCAAGATCCTAAGAAAGGGCCTTCAGCATTGACATAGTGTGTGTTTTTGAATAACAAAACACATTGGAACTTCATGTTCACAGCACAGTTAATATTAGAACACAATACATTTATGAATAACTCCACTGTTCAGCTTAACAGATTCTGCTTTAAGGCAGTAGTCAACAGGTACTCTTTGTTCCCAAGAAGTCCGTCACGTTACATTGCTCTATCGATATTTTAAGTGCAGCCCCACTGAAACCCTTGAATAGTTGATTTGTTCTTTTCTTGAGTTGACCCCGTGTGTTGTGGTGCAGTGTCCAGCTCGAGCAGCAGCAGTGTGACCAGGCGGGACTCCCTTCTGGCCACTTCAGACCTGTACAAGCGCGGGGGCAGCAGTCTGACGCCCATCGGACAGCCCTTCTACAACAGCCTGGGCTACTCCTCCTCCCCCAGCCCCATCGGCCTCACCCCGGGACACTCTCCGCTCACTCCTCCTCCCTCACTGCCCTCCTCACATGGCTCCTCCTCCAGTCTGCACCTCGGTATGTAAGACACGTTTACTACACAGATGTCCAAAGTCTGCCCTAGTCCCTAATCCCTCACTCACTACATAGTCCTGTACTGTTTATCAGATTCTGTCGATACTTTGCAGTTGATGTCATCAACATTCCCCAGGGGGTGAAGCTAACTGAGGCAATGTTCTGCTCTGTAACTCAAGTTAGACTTTAATCTGGTGAGTGACCAACAGTTTTTCAGTTGGTCACTCACCATTTTTGTTGCACGAGCTAAGGAAAGCTGCTAATGTTAGCATCTGTACACCATAAGTTTATTTAAGTGCTTTATACATAATAAAGGGGCAAAAGTGTATTAAAACATCTCTGCTTTGATTCAGTTGTGCTGGGTCCAGTTAAAGAGGGGGTATTATGGTAGAAGGCGCCAAAAAGTCGATTTGGCATATCATAAAAAACGTTTCATGTCATCCGTGCATGTTTGAGTAATCTAGAGATCTCTCCTCCGGGCTCCATTCAAACCCTCCTTATGGTTATCAGTACGATTCTGTTCAATGCTTAGCCCACAAGCCTATATCCCCCATGCTCCCACATGACAATTTTCATAAATATACAAGAGCAGGGTAGAAAATTATACACTACAACTTCACAAACCTGATGCATTAGCTCCTCTGAAGGGGGAGTGACTTAGCGCAGAGAGCAGAGGGAGGGGGGACTCGGAGCGTTAAAAACAAAACTAAAACTTATTACACATTTTAATACTTTATTTTTGGTGAAATATAGCATTTTCAAAACTACAAAAGGCAACATGACTGCTGAGACTGCTTTTCAAAGTGCACTGAGGGAAATTTTGAGTGCACTACTTTACCTGCTGGACATTGGAACACCACTGAAAATGCAGCGACCATTTTTAAGTGCAATATGTGGGGAATAGTGTGGACGTCCTATTGATACTTGGCAGTGATGTCACGCTGGGGGTGTTCTACTTGTATCTCTACGGTGGAGTGTTCAGCATTTACCATGGAGACACAATGTACATATTAGCAAATATGGCCAAAAAAGAGTTACGATGGTCTGAAAACTCAAGAAAAAAATACAAAATGAATTTAAACAGCACATTGTCTGGAGCCTGTGATCAATACCAGTGTTCATTGTTCCATTTTGAACGAAAAGGGGAGTGACTAATTGAAACTGTAGGCTAATGCTAGCTAGCTTGTTATTTGAGAGGGGCTTGTTTAACAGCGCATATCATCTCCCCTGTTGTAGTTCCAACTAAATCAGCTCTTTCTTGTCAGATTGTAGATTAAAACAAATTATCATTTCAATCATGACTCATAGTATGTGAATTGAACATGACCCAGACACTTACAGCCCTAGTATTCAGACTCATGTTTGTTCACTGCTGTCCTTTCGTACCTACAGGAGGCCTAACCAATGGCAGTGGGCGCTACATCTCTGCTGCCCCCGGTGCCGAGGCAAAGTATCGCAGCGCGGGTGGCACGTCCAGCCTGTTTAACTCCAGCAGCCAGCTCTTTCCCCCCTCCCGACCCCGCTACAGCCGCTCCGACGTCATGCCCTCCGGACGCAGCCGCCTCCTGGAAGACTTCAGGAACAACCGCTTCCCCAACCTGCAGCTCAGGGACCTGCCTGGGCACATGGTGGAGTTCTCCCAGGACCAGCACGGATCCAGGTAAAGTATATGACCAGTCTGCACCAATGCTTCTCAAACTTTAGCTGTTGACGGTTTAGTTGAAGCGGGACTTAGCAGTGTTAGCCTAGCAGGACATTTGAGAAGGTTGTGTCGTTTTCAAATTGCGATGACCCTAAATCCATCTAAACTGCTCTTGTTGGGGTGTTAAGCAGCAGAGAGCTTGTTCACTGCAGACTGGAGTGTTCATACTTCACTGTTGTTCATGAAATAAGGCCTATTGTGCTTGTCTACTATATAAGTATAATCTATGACACCCATGGATCATTGTTATAATTTCCATCTAAAATGACTTGATATCTCAATACTTTTTTCAGTTGTACCAAAATGACCAAAATGGCTGTGCTCTGCTCTACCGGTGCTCTGACTGTTCTCTGGTGGTTCCTCTTTAGGTTTATCCAACAGAAGCTGGAGCGGGCCACCCCTGCTGAGAGGCAGATGGTGTTCGGGGAGATCTTACAAGCGGCATATCAACTCATGACCGACGTCTTTGGGAACTACGTCATTCAGAAGTTCTTTGAGGTACTGCAAAAATACTTTACTGTTACTGTTGAATATAAAGTGATCACATTCAAATGTTGTCAGCATCACATGTCACTCCACTTTTTGTCATGGGATACTTTTATACAAGACGCCATGCCAGATTTTTACTTAAAAATGTGGAAAACAGAAGTTAATATTTACCGGTAATGCTTTTCAGTGGTCCAATGTTATTCCTCACTTACCTTCTGCATTCCGAGTATCCTAATTGCCTAACCTAAGTGGTTTTCACATCTTTCCAAGACCAGAGTGGAGATTTACTGTGGCAGTAAAGCTAACAACTATCATGCTAATGTACACTTCCTGATTATCAGACAATAAAATACTTGGATGCCAGTACACAGCAGACTTATGTTGACCTCAAGAGCTGCGTATACAAAATATCTGTCCTGGGGCAAGACAGATTTAGCTCAAATAGATGGGAACAAATTAGGTACAAGGCCTTTAACAGAACAAAAACAAAAAAACTGTGTACTTGTTCCATCCCTGTTGTCATGCCTGATGTGAGTCTGTCCTCTCAGTTCGGCAGCTCGGAGCAAAAACACGCCCTGGCCACTCGTATCCGTGGACACGTGCTGCCTCTGGCCTTACAGATGTACGGCTGTCGAGTCATCCAGAAGGCTCTGGAGTCTATCTCCTCTGAGCAGCAGGTAATTGTAAGTGCTCCTCCTTCTCCTCACATATGTTTACTGGTGTATGTAGACTGTGAGAATGAGCCCCGTCTCCTCCTCAGAGCGACATCGTGCGAGAGCTGGATGGACACGTGCTCAAGTGTGTGAAGGACCAGAACGGCAACCACGTGGTGCAGAAGTGCATCGAGTGTGTGCAGCCCCAGGCTCTACAGTTCATCATCGACGCCTTCCAGGGACAGGTCAGGCTGCACCGCTTACTAGGGATGGGTATCGTTAAGGATTTACCGATACTACTACTCTTATCGATACTGCTTATCAATCCTGTCTTTTAACGGTGCTCTTATCAGTACTTTTACAGCAAAAAATAAATTAATAATTTAAAATAATTCGTTTCTGTACTCATTTAGACATACTTCATTTTCATCTTTCAAATTAAAATAAAAAATATAATGTTTTTAAATGACTAAGTAGTAATAACAAGTTTAAACTTATTTTTAAAGATTTTATAGGTTACAATCTAGGACATTACAGCAGCTTTGTTTCATAAAGGCTAAATTATTGACCAATGATGGAGTTGTCTTGTTTATTCTTCGTGTAATGACACAGGGGCCTACAGTCTGTGTTCTGCAAAGTTTGGCAAAATATGCCAGATTACGTGGAGCAGAGGAGCATCGCGAGCGTGCGCACGCACACACACACACACACACACACACACACACAATCAAACACACAATCAAACACATGCGCGGAAATGATCCAATACTGCACATGTCGGGTGAGTAATCAGAGCCTGGCCGACAGGTTGGGTGCACAGGACACACCTTATGAAAGAGGAAAGCTTCATTTGCGCGTCTTCTCAAAACTGTTAGTTGCACCGATAGTGCTGGAGTTTATTGATCCATTGGACTGTTCAGACTTGGCACTGGTGCTGTTATGAAACTGTTTTGGTACCCATCCCTTCTGCTCACACACAGAGGCTGGATCAACAACACGTTTACAGTGTTCTGTGCATGTGGCCCAGAGGGCATACCAGGCTGCTTTGTCTTTGACAGAGTTATCGTTACATTAGTCTAGAATGTCTTTCACTGTGACTAGGCACATTTATACGAGGACTGCATGATTAATTGCAATTAATCACATTTTGAATGGACGCAATTGGCAAATCACAAAGGCTGCAGTTTTTGAAGTTCCATAATTTCCCCCACAAACAGAATCTCTTATTCTGCATAAAAACTGCTCACCCTGTAGTTTAGCTCTGTACAAACATGTTCTGAAATGTGATTCTTGTATTAGTTTGTCAGTTCATATTTCAGTCTTTTTGTCAATTCTCCAAGAGGCACAGTGAACATAAGGCTTATACAGGCTACACACATGGGGAAAAACTGTATCTCCTGAATCCTCTGATATTCTATTAAAGTGAAAACATGACTCTGTATAAATGTACAGAGGTTATGCAGATGACATCACAACCTTTGGAACTTGATTAGTGATTGGCAAAGGTACCTGAGTGTCAATGGAGAGTGATGATATTTTCTCCTGTAAAAGCTCAAAACACATGTAAAATGTGAAAGACCTGCTACAGTTTAAGAAGAATTATAAAAGTCTTCAAATTTACTTAATATTTAGTTTGTACCTGACCTCTAATACAAGAAAATCAAATAAACAGTAGTAGAAAACTAGTTAACAGCTAAACAAGCAGACTACAGCACAGTTATCACTGATACAGACTTTGGATCACACAATGTTGAACTGAACCTTTCTCTCCTTAAAGAACATGTTTGAGTCTGTGTGTCAAGGAAATATTGTGAGGCAAAACCAAAAGCTCCATGGACAAAAATTATGCTGAAAAAAGCAAAGAAACTCATTTGGTCTGTTAAGCTGCTCACAGTTCTACCTCAGGGCCTCAGTCGGGATTTTCAAATAAAATGATGTCCGTGCATAACTCTGTAAAAAACGTCCTATTTATTGTGTTGTGTGTGTGTTTGCTGTGTGCAGGTGTTTGTGCTGTCCACTCACCCATACGGCTGCAGAGTTATCCAGAGGATCCTGGAGCACTGCACTCAGGAGCAGACCCTGCCCATCCTGGAGGAGCTGCACCAGCACTCGGAGCAGCTGGGACAGGTGAGCCAGGCACCACCAGCCCGGGCACCAGCCACAACCAGATCTACTGAGCAAATCGGTGCCCAGGCTGGTGCAGATCTGGTTTTGCTTCGACAGACAGACCTTTGCAAAACAAAAGCTCCAATCTGGCAATTTGAACATCATGTCCCTGCGTTCTGATTCTGGTTCTGTCTACATTCAGTCTGATCTGTGGTGCAAACCATGACTCCTCCTAAATCCTCTATCGGGCTTTAATCAGGCCTTTTACATCACTTGTCGACACCTTAGCTGCTGGTGTAAGCTGTTTTACTATTCGCATGCCAAGTAGTTGCGTATATGCCGTTTACGCAGTGACGCAATTGGAAGATGTTCAGTGAAGCTGTATGGACTTTAAAAACACAAAGGAGCATTTCTGGATTACCACCAGATAATGCCTGTCATGACTAGGCCTGTCACGAGAACACATTTTGAAGCACGATATATTGTTACAGAAATATAATAAACGATAAACGATAATATTGAAACTACTTCATGCTGCTGACACAAAACAGGTCATCCCAGTAAACCAGTTTTAAAATAGACTGCATCATGAAAACATGAGCTGCAACAAATATCAGAATGAACTAATAACTAGCTATAAAAGTTATTTGAGCTGTAAAGAAATTGTAGAGGGTAGAGTAAATAAATTGCCTTTATTACAAAAAAATGGCAAAATTGTAAATACGGTAAATATTGAGCCCTAAAATATATTGTTTTCATATATGGAACAATAAGTCGATATAGTTATTATCATGACAGGCCTAATCATAACTAGGGATGTCTGGAGCTTTGAGAGTGAAAACCAAACTTTGGGCAAATTGGTCAGAGGAGCAGAGAATGCGTTTAACTTATATGTGATGTAGCCATGTGCTCTGGGGCAGGATTTTGTTTTTACAGGCCTCAAACATAATAATGTGGTGGAAAAAACACTGACTTTTAGAAACATCATCTAATGTCTCTGTCACTATGTTCTGAAGCTGCTGTGCTGTGCTGTTTACAATATAACTGTTTTTAAGTAGGCCTTTTTATAGACCTGCATAAGGTTATTTATGGGTTATTTATTTTATTTTTTTTAATCTGGAGGTAGGTCTGTCACAATAACAAGTAAATATAGATGATAAATGATAATATTGAAACCATAAAGCAGTATTATCCCCCAAAAAGTATTCTAAATGTATAATATTGTAAAAAACCCCAATATGAACTGCAAAAAATAAATGGCAGAATGCAACACTTAGTAGTTGGTTTGTGTTTATAATGAGTCATAGATGTTCTTAATTCTACCTTCTACAGCTCAAGTCTGATCTGTATTGTTCTGTACCAAGAAAAAGCACTCATGATAAATATTGACCACACCCAAAATGATTTTTCCATCTAACATGTATTGAACGATAAGTTGATATAGTAATTATTGTGACAGGCCTAACTGGGGCAAATTTCATCATGATCTACTTAATTATTTATAAAGCTACAGCCTGAATTGTGAAAATAGAATAGAAAATAGAATCGAAAGTAGAATCAAAAGAATTAAAAATGAGTGTCCGTATCAGATTGGTATCGCAAATATAAAAAAACAAAATCAGTGTTGGATCTGGAACCAAAAAAGCTGGATCGTGACAAAAGTTCCTCAAACATGTGAGAATGAAACCAAACCTCCAACTCAAGTCTGTTTTTGATAAAGACACAACATTTTGCAGACCTCCAACTCCAAAGTCTGTTTTTGATAAAGACACAACATTTTGAGGTTAAATTGTGAAAGCTTCATATGAGATGCTTAAACCTGCATGAGTCTTCATTGTACTGTGTCATTATATCCCTGTGTTTGTATAGTGCCATTGTTTGTGTTGTGTAAATGCTCGTACTGTTGTGCTTAGCTGTCATCACACTGCCCCCTTCACTTATCCCATCAGAAATATCAAGGCGTTTCATTGGAGATGACCCCCAAATCATATTATTCAGTGTCCCGTGACGCACTGTTCAAGGTCAGGACATCTGCCTCTGAGTGGGCGCCTCTCTCTCTCCTCCTCTCCTCCTCCTGTGCTCCTTCTCTCCTCCTCGTTTTTCTATCTCTTTAATGACTTTAATTTATTTACAACTGGCAGGCCTGTCACAAGAAGTACTTTTTTCAACCTGTTGATACTTTGCAGTGACATCACGCTTGGGGTGTTGTACATGTATCTCTATGGTAGCATGTTCAGCAGTTACCACTTTTACACAATGAACGCATTACCAAATACTGCCTACTATGTTTTACGTTGTCTGAAAACGCAAGAAAAAATCCAAAATGGATTTAAACAACACATTTTCATTTTTCTGAGATCAATCCAAGTGTTCATGGTCCTGTTTGAGTTTGATTTTACACAAAAAGGTGAGAGTGACTAACTGAAAAACTGTTGGCTAATGCTAACTAGCTTGTGACTATGTTATTTGCGAAGAGCTTGTTTAACAGCACAAATCAGCTCACCTGTTCTTGTTCCAACTAAACCAGCTCTTTCTGGTCAGATTGTTTAACACACAAATCAGCTCACCTGTTCTTGTTCCAACTAAACCAGCTCTTTCTGGTCAGATTGTATTAAAAAAAAAAAAAGTCCAACAAGCCTCAGACAGGGCAGTGCCTACAGTTAGCATCACACCCCCAGGGAATGTTGATGACATCAACTGCAAAGTATTGATGGCATAATTCTGTAATAAATGAAGCACAAATGCACATTAATGAAGATTTTATTGCATAGTAAAGTTGTCCAAAAAAAAAAATCAATACCCAGATAGTAGCCAATACCAAAGCTAACACTGATATAAACTAGATATTCATTTGAATAAGTATTGACAGTGAAAAAATGTATAAATAGAGCGAAATTGGACTTTTACCAGCAACTTTTAGAATGATCTTAATTTAAACCAGTACCAACTAGTACAGTGGTATAGGGGCACGTCGTAATATTAACACATGTACCGGACTATTTTTGTGGTAAAAATGCAATCCATCTATTGTCCTGGTGGTATTGAGTTTTTTTTTTTTTTTCCTTTTGCCAAATCAAATTTGAGTTTTTTTGTGTCGTGACACTATTTCATATACATTTGGACCGATTACAACCTTTTCTAAATAAGGTTTTAAACGGTAATCATTGTGACAGGCCTGAAACTCAGAACCTTTTAACACAATAATCCCTCTGTCTGCTTCATTTAATGTCTTACTTTCTCATCTTTTTAAAATTTTTATCCAAAACATCTTCACTTTGTTATAATTGCGTATCATTTGTGCAATATATAGAACAAAATCAATAAGAGAACAAAGTGAAAGGAGATGTTTTGGAAGCAAATTCTCTTCTAAACTCTTAAGATGGATACATAAAAGAATGTCCAGCCTCATACC
This sequence comes from Periophthalmodon schlosseri, assembly GCA_000787095.1. Taxonomy (NCBI): domain Eukaryota; kingdom Metazoa; phylum Chordata; class Actinopteri; order Gobiiformes; family Gobiidae; genus Periophthalmodon; species Periophthalmodon schlosseri. The sequence continues at coordinate 42,115 of KN485945.1, forward strand.
AGTCCACTTTAATCATTATGACGATTGCGTAATCATGAAATCATACTGTCAAAATGTTTTTGTGATTCTTGTTTTAAGAAGCAACTGCAAAATGGGTTACTTTAACCATTTGGCTTTGTCGCCTCAACTGTCCCTAACAGGCTTCTGTAGTTAATTTTTGGGGGACAATTCTGAAACGGTTCATTTGCAGTTTTGTGGTCTAAAACCAAGTTTGCACTAAAATAGCCAACAGTAGACAATGCCATTAATACACCATGTACGCATTTAGGGTTTAGTGTTTAGTGCAGGCTACATACAGTTCCTTTGATTGTAGTACCTTGTTTAAAACTCTAAAAGTTCTAAAAAGTCCATTTTGCATCATCAGTACACTTTAAATCCACCTGTCACTGATCTGAGCATGACAGAGATTCACCACTAGGGGGAGTGGGTGGAGACGAGTATGTTTTTGTGCATAGAGCTGCATTAAAGGAACTGTATGTAGTCTGTGCTCATGGTACAATCACAGCTGAACCTGTGTTACCAGAGCCTTAACCTGCAGATAGAGACACATGCAAGTGTGTCTCATTCTCAGTGTATGGACAGGCCTCATGTGAAAGAACCTCCAGAATTCATTCACTGAGCTGCAGAGGCTGCACTAGCACTGATTCATGATTGGCTGCAGGTGCTGGGGTTTAAGTAGAGACCATTCAGATCAGAGAGAGGCATTTTAGGTTTAAACCAACTGGATTTCAGCACTGAAACTGGCAACCCAAATGAGAGAATCACGGGTTATTCTGCTTGTCTAATCAAACCAAAACACCAAATTCTAACTATAATTAGTTAACAGACACACATAGGTCAAGTTTATGATGTTTAAAAATCCAAATTTGTTCTTTTAAGTCATTGTATTTTTTTCTGTATCCATCTGGTCTCCCTCCCTCTCCTGTCTGAGATTGTGAAGGGGCAAAGACGTTGCTGGTCGCACCTGTAGAACCAGCAGCCTCTGTGTTGTCTGACCTTCTGCAGTGACGAGCTCAAACAGCCACACGGGGGCGCCACTCCTTCATGTACCTGTAGACATGCATGCTCTGTCACGGCTCCGCCCACAGGGGAACATAGTGCATGGAACCACTGATATGAGCCGATGTAGTGAGCGCTGCTATGCTTTGTGCTCACCCTGTACCTGTCCCGCTCTGCCCCCATAGGACCAGTATGGGAACTACGTGATCCAGCACGTGTTGGAGCACGGCCGGCCCGAGGACAAGAGCAAGATCGTGGCCGAAGTGCGAGGGAAGGTGCTGGTGCTGAGCCAACACAAGTTTGCAAGGTCAGTTTGGAGCTAAAGAGAAGCACTGTCAACTAGGGATGCACAATATATGGCAGAAATATTGATACTGCAATATTGACTGAGGAAATAATCAAACTGATTATTTATATTACATTACATTACATTACTGAACTTCTTTTGCTAAAAGGATTATTAAAATATCGCTATATCGCAATATCATCGATCTTTAAAACTAGGTTTTGCAGCTTTCTGGTCAAAAATTCCTAAATCTAAGTTTGTGCTGCCTTCAGTGGCCTTTGCAGTTTCAAGTAGTTGGTGACATTAACAAAGACTGCCCTGATTACAGCCTGATGTTTCTGATTACAAACACCTGGCTGCAGGGGCGGAGTTTGAAGTGTGGACACCTGTTAGACCAATCACACTGCTCCTCACATGTCCAGACCCCGCCCCTCCTCCCCCTCTCTCTCCCTCTCTCCCTCTCTCTCCCCTCCTCCCCTCTCTCTCCCTCTCTCCCTCTCTCTCCCTCTCTCTCCCCTTTAGTTCTCCAGGCACTGCCCACTTTAGCTGCTCTATTTGAAGTGTGGTTGTGGGCGGGGTTTATGTGTTGCTTTAAATGTTCTCCTTTTGCCCATGTGCCTTCAGTAATGTGGTGGAGAAGTGTGTGATCCACTCGTCGCGAGCTGAGAGAGCTCTGCTGATCGACGAGGTGTGCTGCCAGAAGGACGGGCCCCACAGCGCCCTCTACAGCATGATGAAGGACCAGTACGCTAACTACGTGGTGCAGAGGATGATCGACATGGCAGAGCCTGCCCAGCGCAAAATCATCATGCACAAGGTAAACTAACTGCTCAGTCAGTGGCATGTGTACAGTTGAGCATTTATTGATGCTACTATTATCAATATGGCTTATTGATCCAGCCTTTTGACAGTGCTCATATCAGTACTTTTAAGGCAAAAAACTAACAAAAGAACAAATTTACTATAATTTTAGGCATGATTTATTTCCCATTTTTAAATTAAATTAGGCCCACTAACCAATTTAAACTTATTTTGAAAAGATTTCATAAGTAGATTTCATAAGTAGATTACAGTTTAGCCTGTCACAATAAACATTATATCGACTTATCGTTCAGTATTTGTTAGATGGAACAGTAATTCTTGGGGTTCAATATTAATCACTGGTACTTTTTCTTGGTACTAGTCAGGAACTTTGTGTTATTTTTCCTATTCCTTTTCTGGTTCCATTTGAGCTGTGGAGGGTTGAATAAACCACTTCTATGACTCATTTTCGATATAAACTACCAAAGTGTTTCATTCTGCTGTTTATTACCATGTGTTTTTTAACCATATTGTAGATTTAGAATAGTTTTTTGGGGCTTATTCTACTTTAGGGTCATTGTGTCAGTGGCATAAATTAGTTTCATTATTATTGTTTATTTTCTACTTTTTATTTTATTTATTTTTGATTTCATACACACTGAATGAATGGCCAACAATAAAGTGTCTCTTGGTGCTTTTATATTGTGTGATTATGGAGGAGCCTGTCCTGTCCGTGTTTGGTGAAATGTTTTACTAGATTACATGTTGCAGACGGCACAAGATGGCCTCTCTTCTGTACCACTTTAGACGGCGCGCTGTGTTGGACCATTTCAACATGTTGTTCTCTGTGTGTGAGCGTGTGAGCGAGCAGAGGAGCATTGCAGACATGGAAATTATTCGACACCATGTACAGTCAAAGTGGTACTGAGACGTCGCAGCCATGAGACGTATCTTGTGAAACGAGGAAAGTTTTATGCTTGTATTTGACTGTGTGGCATCTGTGTGACTCCCCGGTGCTGGTGAGAGGACAGATAGGGCTGTTAGAGTTTATCGATCAAGATAACGACTGTCTGATAAGTGGACCGTTGAGGCTTGGAATTGGTGCTCCATGATGCTGAGTTTCAGTACCCATCTCTAGTCAGTCAGGGTCCGGCCCGGTACTAAAACGACCCTGTTATAGGTATAGCCGTGTAAGCTGACCCTCTGCTCTCCCCTCAGATCCGGCCCCACATCGCCACGCTGCGCAAGTACACCTACGGCAAGCACATCCTGGCCAAGCTGGAGAAGTACTACATGAAGAGCGGCTCCGAGCTGGGGCCCATCGGGGGGCCCGCCAACGGCCTCATGTGAACTGACCCGACAGACACGAGCTGAGCCCCCTCCCCCCTCCGCTCTCTCCACACACACACACACACACACACACACATATCTAATCGCAGACCTACCAAAAACTCATGTAAGAACGCTGTGATCCTGCCCAATCCTCAGGCGGGCCCATTCTGGCTAAAGCACATTGTAATTGATGTAACTGACTGGTTTTGAATAATATTGTACATTTTTTTGTTTTTTTATTACCTAACAGTGTAAATTCTCTGTAGAAAGTTGGTAAAATATTTGGTGAAATTCTTACATTTTAAACACCAGCAAGCAACTTTTGGGGTGCAGTTGAGAAATAATTCCACTTTTTCTACGACGCCGGTGTTCAAAATGGCTACAGTATATTTGTATGTGATTTTAAGCATGAAGCGATTCCATGCCAAAGCAGCTGCAGAATTAGCACTATGTATAAAAAAATTGTCAGATTATTTCGAACAATGGTTTTCTAGCTAGACTTGAATGGTGCTTTCAATCAACATGGATGCTAACTGTAGCTTTGTCTTGCATTGTTAGCTACTTTGGGAGAAGCTAGTTTTATTTGAAAGTATTTACTACTAAAATACAATGTAAAAAAAAACAAAAAAAAACACAAACATCTGAGCTAATTTTTCATAGATGCAAGACAAAGCTTCAGTTAGCATCACTTCATTTTCCTGAATAGTTTGTACAGTTACACAAATCGACCACAAGGGGGCTCTCCTTATATCCCGCTGGGGAGGTTTATGCAAGTTTAAGCGCATGCCGTGACAAGGTTTTTTTAATCGTAGGAATGATTCGGAATTCCCAACGCTTTTTATCATGTTTTTGTCCGATCTTGTAGTTTTTTGGAAAAAAAAAAAAAAAAAAAAAAAAAAAATGGAAAGAATCATCCGTGTTGTAGCTTTAGTATCGTATTGCTTCTTTATGTAACCTGTCGCTTTTCGGGGGATTTTAAGATGGACAACCCCGCCGCCTGAAGCTGGAGAATTTTGAAAAATAATTACTAGAACGTGAATGTGAAGTTAAGCTATTTTAACTGGTGGTTTTAACTTTTTTTTAAAAATTTGGGCGAGAAAGTGCTAAGTTGGAGGCGGCTGGGGCCATCACGCAGTAGCTGTTTTAAATCAGTGGGTTTTTTCTTGCATAATTGTAGATTCCATGTAGTATATGTGCAGTTAAGTGTAAAATATTGCTAGTCGTGGTGTTTGGACAGGCCTTGCTTATATAAGACTTTGTAGTGACGCTTTGGATCCGTTTCTGTACAGTTGTACATTTGTAAACCACGTTGTTGTAAATTGTCTTTTACTAAACTTTTTGGGGAGACAAAATTTGTGCATTTCGACGTAAGTGTGTATATTCACCACTCCTTTGACCCCATTTTGAATATAATGTATACAGTTTTATCATCAAGTTTTATTTTGAAAGATTTTATGGATCTGGCATGGATTTTTTTTAAACTCTTATTTTGAAAGGCCGGCCTCTCGCTTTGTACCATCTCCTGTTGATAGTGTTTTAACGTGTGACGTACATTTTCTCTTCGATCGATGCTCTGCTCTTCTTCACAGGAAACGATGATATAATATTTTTGTACAGATAAATTGAGGCGCTGTTCTTTTGAAAGCAGCCGCCGAGACCTTGTAAAAGCAAAAAGCATTGTAAAATATTGTGCATTTATAAATATGAAGCTATGAGTTAGTCACACTGTCAGTGGTGTACATTTTCAGGTGGCCTTATGTACATTTACAGATGTTAGATGAAGAAGCGGCTCATTTTTCAAAGCAAATTGTGACTATGTACAATTAAACTGTTCTCTAACATTTGAACACGACTCCTGCGCTTTTATTCTGCTCGTTTTATTACAGGCAGAGGTGGGGACAGTAACCAAAAGTACTCAACGTTACTTCAAAATAATATTACTCAAGTAGAAGAATAAAGAAATTACTCAATTAAAAGTATTTGGGAAAACTACTACTCAAGTAAGAGTAACTTCAAATGATAAATCAGATGTTACATCCCAATAGTTACTCTTTAAGTGAATGTAATTTGAAGGATGAAACATTAAGTACTGCACAAAATCTGGTGTTTTTAAAGGATGGACACAAAAATTATATATAAATCATATATGAAGGAGTTGCAAGAAATACAAACGTTCAAAGCATTTCATATTGTCGACATAAAGCTCAAGTCACTTGTAGATTTAGATTTAGAGGAACCACAACTTTTACTCAAGTAAGACAACTGTTACTTCAATACAAATATTACTCATGTAGCAGTAAAAGTATGCTGCTAGAAAAGCACTGTGAAAAGAGCAATTAAAAAAAAAAAAGTTACTGAAGTAAGTGTAACTTGAACTATGTCACTGAGTACTACACGGGGGAAATTCTAGGCCAAGCACTTATAGTATTCATATTGTGTCCACACTGATAAAGTAAATGGGTCCATTTTAGACTCAACTGTACTAATGAATGAATGGCCTTATTTAGTCTAAAATGTCATGTGCTGTAGATGGTGATCATTACATTACTACCACCACTATTACTGCTTGTAGTAATACAGGCTGTCCATAAAGTCTCTTTACAATTTTAAAATGTATTTACAAAGGCAAGTCATAAGATATATTAATTAGATTTGTTCTGTTGTACTCAGTGCTTGTAAAAGTTTGTAATCAGATTGGTGTCTACATGTTTGTGAGTTCCTCAATCAAACATTTCCAGACCGTTGGATTGAAGGGATGGACATTCAACAGATCTGACACGTCTGGATTTCTTTCTGTGGGGCTATGTTAAAGACATGGTGTATCGAACAAAGATATGGGACATTACTGAACTAAAGAAAAAGACAACAGATGTGACTGCAGCCATTGAGGAGGCTACAGCGAACATGGCAAGAAATCCAGTAGCATCTTGAAGTGCTTTGTGCAACTAATGGTGCCAATATAGAGGTGTATTAAATGAGAAAAAGTTTGGAAAGCACAGAATACAATAGAACAAGTCTGATTAAGAGAGCTTATCAATTGCCTTTGTAATATTTTTTTTAATTGTAAAGAGACTTTATGGACACCCTGTGCAATATACATGCGGAACTAGAAAGTAGAATGTGATTTTCAACATTAAATGTTCGTACGTTGTTTTCTATTCCCATGTGGCCTTATATCTGTGTAATCCTCAGTGTCCAGTAGGTTCCATAGTGGTCCATGGGCGTGTACTAGTCTATGTGTCTTACACTTGTAGAAAGATACAGCTCAACATCATTCTAAAGATATTAAGGAAGGTTCATTTCTGTCCTGCGAAAAATGAGTATCTGTTTTCGATACTAGTTTTAGTATCGTTTAGTATCTGATTTTCGACACATTTGAAACCTAACTTACTTGACTTAAAATACATTTAAATATGAAATGTATATAAACAAGGTGTACTGAGTAACTTTTCTGGTGGATGAATGCCACCTGCTTATATCCATGGAGATATAATTGCTTTGCTGAGAATCTTCCAGAATATGGCATTAAACTGTTACAGGTCAGATCTGTGGAGATGCACCCCTACTCACATTAACAATAGATGATCGTTTTATTTTATTTTATTTTTATTTTTTTCCCCAATAAATAACACTTGCAATTGAATAAATGCAAGATATATAAGTTTAATTCTATTCTGTGGAACATTCCAGTCATTAATCAGTTGGCAGACCCTTCACCAGAAACGCTACGTGCGCCATTAACGAGCTGTTATTTATATATTTCAAAAATATTCTAACTTTTCAGAATTTTTTTTTCAGAAGTTGAAAATGATCTCAAAGCTGTTGTAGTTGAAACTTAAGGTCAGAATGTGGGTGAAATGTTTTTATGTAAACCTGTTTCAAACTTCTAATGGCATCGATTAGTAGTTCAATCAGTAGCAGTGCAGTAGGGTACAAAGTGAAATATTAACTGCCAGATTCGCATTATTGCCATGTACATATTTGGGTAATACTCAGTTACATTTACTCAGTTGCATTTACTTGAGTAACTTTTTAAAGAAATTTTACTCTTCAGAGTACTTTTCTAGCAGCATACTTTTACTCCTACTTGAGTAATATTTGTAATGAAGTAACAGTACTCTTACTTGAGTAAAAGTTGTGATTCCTCTTCCCACTGTGAGTAAGTCTAAAATGACTTGAGCTTTATGTAACAATATGAAATGATTTGAACATTTGTGTTTCTTGCAGCTCCTTCAGATATGATTTAGTTCGTCTAATTTTTGTGTCCGTCCTTTGAAAATACCAGATTTTGTGCAGTATTTAATGTTTTGTCCTTCAAATTACATTCACTTCAAATTATAAATCAGATATTACGTCGTTAAGTTACTCTTACTTGAATAATTTCTTGGATCACGGAAAGTACAGAGAAACAGAAAAGCACAGGACACATAGGAAAACACCTTTTCGCGCTACGTCAAGGGGGCGGGGCTTGCGCTGGCGGGGCGGGGCTTGTGCTGGCGCGGCACACCTGCGCACGAGCGGGGAGAGCTCACCTGCGCACGAGGAGAGAGGAAGAACATAACAAGAGCTTGCAACAGAGCCAAAGTCCGACACCATGAGGCTTTTCGTACTCACGGCTTTGACCTGCTTTTCTCTGGTCCTGTGTCCGGCTGCTGACGCGGTAAGACACGGCTTTAGCGCGTGAGATTCATATTACTATTATTATTATTATTCTTAGACTAATTATGTAAAATCTGAATGTGAAGGATTACACGTAGGCTCCGTACCTTACTCACTTCCTGTTGTGTTGCCTACTACAGAGTGAATCACGCAGACTTAGGTTTGGCAAATGAGAACAAAGATTTATGTATTTATTTATTTTTTTAGTTATTATTATTTTTACTTGGAATTGAAATTGTAATTTAAAATAATAGAATATATATTTGCTTAGTTTGTAATATTGTTACCAACTCACCTTATAGTACGGTGTTCAAAGGCTGCTAAATTGCATTTAAAATAATATGAATTCCAAATTATTTTATTATTTTACTGGAAAGTAAACTGACTCTTGCCCCCCACCTCATCACATCTGAAAACCACCGATAAATGCAATCTGTTATACAAAGACCCACATTAAAGGCGCTGTACCTGATTTTTACCTTCTTAAAAATGTGAAAAACATTTCTAGTTTATTTTAAACGATTTGCAGTGGTCCAAAGTTATTCCTCACTTACCTGATACATTCTGAGCATCCTAATTATTCACTGCAATGAGGGTTTTTTTAAGCGCTTTTCAGAACTTTCAGAGACCAGATTGAAGTGTGCCGTCACAGGAAACAACAACTAGCATGCTAACACACACTTCCTGATTAACGGACAATAGAACTCTTAATAATTAGATGCAGACTGTACATAGTGGACTTATTTTGACCTCAAGAGCTACTTACGCAATAAATCTGTACTGGGGCCAGACACATTCAGCTCAAATACAAGGGAACAAATCTGGTACAGGACCTTTAAGATTAATTTTAACAATGATTTCATTCTAGTATTGTCACAATATTAATATTTCAAACTCGATGTTGAAGAAATAGACTTGATACTCAATACCGATTCCGATACCACAGTGATAACAAAACCACTCCTCTTTATTTAGACAATGGAATGTGATTTTCAACATTAAATAATAGTACTTTCTTTTATATTTCCATGTGTCCTTATAAGTTCCATAGTGGTCCATGGGCGTATACTAGTCTATGTGTCTTATACTTGTTCTGACATCATTCTAAAGATATTCAGGAAAGTTTCATTTCTGTCCTGTGAATGTGAATAGTTTTGATATCAGTACTACGTATTTTAGTCTTGTTAATTAGCATGGCTCTGTTTCCGTGGTGATTCATATTTCTGCACAAACCTGTATTGATATCTGGAGTTTCCGAACTGGTGCTACGCTTGGCTCAGA
>KN485945.1:51540-68807 GCA_000787095.1 Periophthalmodon schlosseri
CCTTATTGTGGTTGTTTGGACCACACAAATTCAGAAGTGTGACGTGTGAGTTAGCGCTGTGGTTTGTATCAGAGACGCTTTACGCAGACCATGCCTCTGAGAAAGTGACTCTTTAAGCCCACTTGGAAACCTGATGTGAAATAAGTTAAAAAAAACAAAAAAAACAACAACAAAAAAACAACAGAGAGAAGCATTAGCAGGAATTAGCTTGTAAATTTAAATTTGCTTTAAATTTTGTCCAAAATCAACATCTCCTGGTGTTACCAATACTGATATTCACTTCATTTATCAGCTGCCGAGTCCCCCTGTCCAAAATTGGGCCTTGCAAATACATACATAGATAGTAACGTGTATGGATAACAAGTATTTATTTCAGACAATGAACAATAATTGGGTGTTTTTGTTCCTATTAAGGTAAGGTAAGGTAAATCAGATACTAATCAATACTAAAACTTTGGGTCTGAGGATGGAGTTGTATATCAGGGATTGATGATGTCTGAGGCCCCCATTCCTGTTGATGGAAGGATTGTCTTTCCTAACAAAAATTGCTTCTTTAACTCCCCTCTCAAACCATTTCTTTTCTCTGGTTAAGATCTGTACCTCACTATCTTCAAAGGAGTGGTTAGTGTCTTTGAGATGGAGACCTACAAACACTCCAAAAGAAAAACCCCCGGAGCCATAAACAAAGTAATGTGGTCTACTCCATTCAGTGTGGTGAAGACTGCAGTGAGTGTTGCATTGTAGAAACTAAACAGCCACTCCATAAGAGAATGTGAAAACACCATCGCGCGAGCTCCTCAGGATCCCAGTCCACCGTACATCTCCATCTCAGTGTCCACCAGTGTCCAAGGTAGTGTCCACCAGTAATCTGACCAGGACTGAAGAAGCGGCTTGGATGAGCAGCGAAACGTCTTCACTCCTACAACGATTTGTCCAGTTGACAGATTTTACTTTTGGCTTTTACTATGGATCAGACCTGGACGACTGAGGGATTACACAGACAGAGAATCATGTAGAAAAAAACAAAAAAGTGAAATAACTCAACAGAATATTTTTTACATTTTAATTCTAATCCTCAAAGTAGCCACCCTTTGCTTTGTCGACAGCGCTGCAAAAGTGCTGGTTTGTACTTGGATTAGTCCTGGATTCATCTCTTTTTAAAAGGTTTTCTCTGGGAGCAGTCGGCCTGTTACGATAATAACTATATCAAATTATCGTTCAGGACATGATAGAAAGAACAATACTTTGCATTGCTTTTTGCTTTCAGCTGTTGTTGGTTGAATAATGGATCTTAACAGTGACCACCCGCCCCTGGTTCCGGAAGTAAATTCCCCATCCATGTTTCCCATAGACTTTCTAAAAAAGATGTATATTAAAAGTTTGAAAGCTCAGGGCTAATCAGCTACATGCTAACTAATGACCACAAGACCTGCACTTTTTATTTAAAATCTGTTTCTGAAACTTTATAAACTGTTAAAGTTATTCAAACATTTCACAGAATTGTGCGTTTTAAATGTGCTTTTTAAAACTAAAATTAGTTAGCACGTAGCTGGTTAGCCTCTGTGACGACTTTGAACTCTTAATATTTGAATTTTTCGGAAAATCTATGGGGGAAATGAATGGGAAATTTACTTCCGGAACTTGAGTTGAGTTGTTTACTCCAAACGAAACCCCACTTTAAAAACCTTAGGGCCTGTATCTGATTTAAATTTCTTAATATTAGAATTTTTCGGAAAGTCTGTGGGAGAAATGAATGGAACCGGACGGACTTGGAAGTGGGTGGGACTGTGGAGCTTTTAGGAACTAGAACTGTGTTTTAATTGTGCAAGTAATTCTTTGCTAGCCACATTGTTTTACAGTTTGGTTCATTAGAAAGAGTCTCCTGAGAGTATCCTGCTGTAGGGTTATTGTGTCAGAGGGATGAATGATGTTATCGTTTATTGTGATGTGAAGCAATATATCGTACTATAAAAATGTGTTATCATGAAAGGCCTAGGAACAGTGGTGGAATGTAACAAAGTAAAAGTAGTAAAGTACTATACTTGAGTATAATTTTTAGGTATCTGTACTTTACTTAAGTACATTTACTTAAATACTTTTTACTTTTGCCTCACTACATTTGAGAGCAGTATCTGTACTTTTTACTCTACTACATTTTTGAACTGGACTGAAAAGTAAAAGTATTTTTATTATTGTGTGAGACCTGCTGAAAAGTCTGAGGGTTTATTCTTAACATAATTTGAGCAAACAAAAATATACAGATAAAAACAGCTGGAAAAAAACGATTGATCCAATTGTTTCAGTTGAACAAAATTCAGCATAAATCTATATCAAAATCACTACATTTGAAGCTTCATTAGATCTCAAAATCTGCACGAAATACTTTTACTTTTTACTGTTTAAGTACATTTAAACGGGTACTTTAATACTTTTACTTAAGGACATGTTTTCATGTTTAACTTTTACTGTTTAAGTACATTTAAACGGGTACTTTAATACTTTTACTTAAGGACATGTTTTCATGTGATACTTTTAACTGAGTATTTTTTGCCCTGGTATCTGTACTTTTACTTAAAGGGCCCATATTACGTTTTTCTTCTGATCTGTTTTAATGTTGTTTCCTCATCACAAACAGACCTGGAGTTGTGTTTTGTTTCATTCACAAATGTTTAACAAACAAACCCTGCAGATTTACACTCAATTCTTCTCCCAAACAAAAAACCCTCTGTTCCACCTTGTGATGTCATGTGGTAATACAGGAAGTGATCCACACCTTCACTAGAATCATTTGGATAATTTCAGCCTTGGAATTGTCAATCTCTATTGAACAAAAGGTAAAAGGAGCTGTGAACTTGAACCACTTCATGACATCACAAGATGGAATAGAGCATTTTGAGCTTTGGAGATGTAGACAGACTAATAATAAAGGATTACTTAAACATGTGTGAATGAAACAAAACACAACTCTAGGTCTGTTTTTGAGGAGGTGACAGCATTATAACATGGCTTAAATCTCACAAGACTCCATTTTGTGTAATAGAAGACCTTTAAGGAACAAAATTGAGTACTTCCACCACTGTCTAGGAAGCAGGGAAACACTGCTGACGATTATAACACACTACAGCTGCAGTGACTCATGATGTCAGCATGTGTGCACCTGCTGACATTTAGGCTCAAACCTCAGTCTAACCTGCTCGCCGTTTCACTTCTCACTATATTTTTACATCCCAACTCAACACAGGAGCAGAGACAACAGGATGTTTGACCTGTGATTTTGGTTAGATTAGCTATGTATAAAAGTAGAGTTCTCAGAGTGCACATTGTAAACAACTCCAGGTTCATTTCTGTCCTGTGAATGGGGCTTTTTTAGTATTGATACCTGTTCAAATGAGTATCCAGTTTTGATACCTGTTTTAGTATTGGTTAGTATCTGATTTTTGATACTTTTGACAATCCTAATATGGACTGATAAACTAATACCCAAGAATCCCAGGCAAACCGAAAAAATCCTGTCTTTTTATTTGAAACCTCTGCTAACTCTTTAGATTTTAGACCCCTACAAACATGTTTTGAAATACATAAGATACTTGTATTAGTTTATCAGTTCAGAGTAAACAACTCCAGTCTAAGAGGAGACTGAAATCTGAACGAAAGCCTGTATCTGTTTTTGATGTGTTCTTGTTAAAATAAATGCTCTTTACATCATGCATCATATGTCAAAGAGGGATGATTATGCAATTTATATTTTATTTTTTTGGAGCTTTTCTACCATGTTATAATGTTGTTCCCTCATCAAAAACATGCCTGAAGAGGTTTTAGATGTCATCCATACATGTGTTTCAGGGATCTCTCCCGGGCCCTACTCGAAGCCTCCTTACATTTAGCCTTAAGATTTTGTACAAGGCTCCGCCCACAAGCCTACATCACCTATGCTCCCACACAACAATTCTCCATAAATATACAAAAACATAATGTAAAACTACACAGCAACTTGACAAACCTGATGTGATGTGCAGTAGTTTCATTAGTGGGATGCACCCACACAACATTCTCCATAAATATACAAAAACATAATGTAAAACTACACAGCAACTTGACAAACCTGATGTGATGTGCAGTAGTTTCATTAGTGGGATGCAGTGTTGTGATGATTGTGTTGTGGTAGCGCTCTAAAGGGGGAGTGACTTAGCACAGAGAGCAAAAGGAGGGGTCAAAAACTAAAGTGAAACTTGTAAAACATGTTAATACGTTTTTTTCACACAGCATTTTCAAAACAATAAAATGTAACATGATGATCTGAATACGCTATGTGTTTGCAGTTAATAATAAAAGTAAAATACCTCCCCTTTAAAAGCTGCCAAATAAGAAAACAATTGAGACTGTAAAACATAATCTATTCATTTTACATAGCATTTCTCAGGTAATGACCACCTTTTTCATCCAATCAGACACATTGTTATTAAGAATCATGGAAAACCAGCTGCCTGACACTATCCCACACACTTGATTCTTTGTCATGGTGCATTTTTACAAGAGATAAAAAAGCAATTAGTAGGCAGAGATTTGAGAACTCTAAGGAAACAACTGCCAGACACTTTCCCAAACAGTCCTTTCTGCTGCTGTGATATTGCACCATGACACAGAAACTACAAAGTGAGGAGGGCTTAAAGTTAAAGTAAAAACTAAACCATGCTCCGGACTCATGATTGAAATCAGGTACTAGGACCTTAATGGCAATGCTTGTCAGAAAAATTTTCCAATATCCAGTATCCAATATTTGCCAGTACCGATACTTACCTTTTTAAAATCCCAGTTAATATAAATTTGTGGACCTCACTATGAAGTAAAGATCACTAATTAACTTTAATTAACTTTAACACAATTAGATTTTTCCCCAATACCCAGCCCCTTTCTGTTACCAAAACAGTAGTGTAGTCCAGTCTTTGCACTTGGATGAGTTTGATTTTGATGTACTTGATGTTGTATTGTTTAGCTCTGTTTGAAGTGTTGCTGTGTCTCCGCAGTGGTCCAAGCCTCCTGAGGACCTGGAGGGGTCTGGAGATGACCTGGAATATGACATGAATGATGACATGGACACTGACCTGGAGGGCTCGGCTTCAGGAACTAAGGAGAGAGGTACGACGCTTCACAATGGACCAGTGTCTCACCAGTATTTGTTGTTTAAAGGGCCCATATTACACTATTTTCTGATCTATGTTAAAATGTTGTTTCCTCATCACAAACAGACCTGGAGTTGTGTTTTGTTTTGTTTCATTCACATATGTTTAACACACAAACCCTGCATATTTAAAGTTCTTCTCTCAAACTGAAAACACTCTGTTCCACCTTGTGATGTCATGTGGTAATACAGGAAGTGCTGCACTGTGTTTTTAAACTCCATACACCTTCACTAGAATCATTTGAATAATTTCAGCCTTGGAATTGCCAATTTGTAGTGAACAAAAGGTAAAGGTAGCTGTTAACGTGAAAACTACCATTTGATGACATCGCAAGGTGGAACAGAGCATTTTGAGCTTGGGAGATGTAGATGGACTAATAATAAAGTGTTACTCAGACATGTGTGAATGAAACAAAACACAACTCTGGGTATGTTTTTAATGAGGTAACAACATTCTTACATGTCTTAAAGCTCACGAGTCCATTTTGCATAATATAGGACCTTTAAAGAGGGGGTATTATGCAAATTCTACTTCTTAGAGCTTTCTACCATGTTATACCATTCCCTCATCAAAAACATGCCAAGTGTTTTTAGATGTCATCCATGTTTGAGTAATTTAGCGATCTCTCCCAGGTCCTATTCGAACCCTTCTTACGTTTAGCAGTACAGTTCTGCCCGGTGCTCAGCCCACAAGCCTGCTCCCGCACAAAAACACTTTCCATGAATATGCAAAAGCCTGATGCAAAACAATACACTATAACTTGATAAACCTGATGTGATGTGCAGTGGTTTCATTAGCGGTATGCACACTGATCACGGGGTATTGTGGGGGTCTAGACATAAGAGTATCCACACTTCAAACTCCGCCCCTGCACCCAGGTGTTTGTAATCAGAAACACCTGAATTTAATCAGGGCAGTCTTTTGTGATGTCATCAACTACTGAAAATTGTAATGACCACTGAATATAGCACAAACTTAGATTTGGGTGTTTTTGATCAGAAAGCTGCAAATTTACTTAGTTTGCACAAAAATTGCCAAAAAATGACTAGGAACAGTAGATAATGCTATTAAAACACCATATACACAGTTAAGTTCCACTTGAAGAGCTACTCATTGAGAGCTGTGGGTTTGTATTGCCCTCCCAGAGGACAGCAGTGTTAATGTTAGTGGCTGTGTAGTGTGATGTAATATTGTGTGATAAAGGTTTGCTGTGTAATATTTAACCACGCTCTTTGTCACTGCAGAGATGGTGGAGGAAAAGTCAGCTGACCTGGGCTTTGGTAGAGAAGACACTGGTCCAAAGAAGAAAGAAAAATCTGGAGGACTAGATACTGAGCTGGTATTGTCTAATAAATGGGTACTATTGGTGTTTCATCAAAAGAAATGTAGTGTGTTTTTAGATTTCTTGGAACGTCTTTTTCTCTAATTGATTTGTAATGGGTATGCAGCAGTTTGGAGAACCGTTAAAGGGCCCACATGACGCTGTTTTCTGATCGATGTTATAATGTTGTTTCCTCATCACAAACATACCCGGAGTTGTGTTTTGTTTAACACACAAACCCTGCATAATTAGGCTCTCAAACTAAAAATGTTCTGTTCCACCTTGTGATATCATGTGGCAATACAGGAAGAGCTCCACTGTGTTTTTACTGTCCACTGTCCATACACCTCCACTAGAATCATTTGCATAATTTCCGACCTGGAATTTCCAATTTCTACTGAACAAAAAGTCAAAGGGAGCTCTGTGTGCTCCCTCCCACACCTGTTACACAGAAAACGCTGATGACGTCACATGATTCAATACAGGGAGTGGAGTTTATTCATAGTAAACTTAACTGACACGTTTCGAAATAGAATCTAGTAATACTTGGCTCTCTTTTTACTGGAACAATAACACACGGAGCTTGCCAGGCCTCATCCCTACAGGCCCTGTGCCAACTCAACTCCACCTACAGGCTGATGACACACACACACACACACACAAAATAACATGTAATAAGTACACGTTATCTTTAGAGCCTTTATTTCGTCTCTGAACTCACGAACCAGGACAGATTGTCATGGTGGCCACAGATGGTACTCTGATTATCAGTCTAGGACGGCTCTTGTTGGAAGCAATCAGTAAAAGGTGTGTGTTCAGACGAAGCCAAGAAATCAAACTTTTGTTAAAGTGAGACTAAATAGCTAAACTCTACCCAAAACCAGATTTCAAATAGAACTGTTAAATTGACAGTACCTGGAGGACTAAAGGGGAGAGTGAGGGGGGAGCAGGGTAGGAGGAACAGTGTGATTGGTCTAATGAGTATCCATACTTCAAGGTGTTTGTAATCAGACACACTTGGCTGCAATCAGGGCAGTCCTTTGTGATGTCACAAGGTACCTGAAAGTTGCACCTGGCCACTGGAGCCATGACACACCCATTTGTATACATTTTTGACCACAAAGCTGCACATTTAGCTAGTTTGCACTCACTTTGCCAAAATGACTAGGGACAATAGGCAATGCTATTAAAACACCATATACAGTTGATTTAGTGTTTAGTTCCACTTAATCGATAAAAATGCAGATTTCTACAAATCAGTGTATATTTATGCCCACTGGCGTAATGTCGCCATGTTTGTTGTAGCACATGTGGGTGCATTTGGCTCTGCCAAAAAAACAGCGTTGCCCTGTGATTGGATAGGTTATTTAGAGGCTGGAGCCAACGCAGGAGCTGTACAAGAGGAATTCTTGTGTGTTTGAACAAATATCATGAGAATTCATCTTGCTGTGCATTGGACAGGAATGAGCAGTGGTGAACAGAAATCTATTGCAAGGAATTCTGTCTAAAAGGGCTAATGGTATAGACCTCAGACTATCCACTCAAACACCGGACGAGGCCTAACCAAAACTGAGCCCTGGAAGGTCCAAAGGTGGCTTTATTAGAATGATTTAGCATTTGTGTTGCATGACTGTGGAGCACTGTGCTGTATTTACCCCCTCCAGTGCCCTTCTGTAGACCCCAGCTGTGTGCTGACCCTGTGCGTGTGTGTGCTGACCCTGTGCGTGTGTGTGCTGACCCTGTGCGTGTGTGTGCTGACCCTGTGCGTGTGTGTGCTGACCCTGTGCGTGTGTGTGCTGACCTTGTGTGTGTGTGTGCTGACCCTGTGCATGTCTGTGCTGACCCGACCCTGTGCATGTGTGTGCTGACCCTGTGCGTGCGTGTGCTGACCCTGTGTATGTGCTGACCCTGTGTGTGTGCTGACCCTGTGCATGTGTGTGCAGGAGCCTGTACGTCCCTGGGACAGGACGCCCCGTGTGGTCGAGTCCAAGAGCATCATGGAGAGCAAAGAAGTCCTCACAGGTGACTTGCACTAAACACAGAAGGCTGCAATATGTCGACTCACTATTCACTCAGATAAATGTGGTCTAAGTGCACACACCTCACTGTAGAGCCAACTGACTCATTTATGAAGACCATCTGCAGGATTTCTATACTTAAAGAGGGGGTGTTATGTAAAATAGATTTTTTTTTTTTTAGCTTTCTACAATGTTATAACATTGGCCCTATTCAAACCCTGTGCTAATATGTCAACAAAATGAAGCAAAAAATGTCAACCACATTTTGGCTGTTTTTATACATAAAATATCTTTTTTAATGATAAACTACAGAAGACGTTTCACATTGATATCTCAAAATTGAAGATTTGTTCCTAATCACCTGCGTTGTCTTTTTTAATGGGACTGATTAAAAGTATATTGTTTATATTCAGGAAATTAAAATTAGCCCCAATGTTAACCCAATGTTATGAAATCTGATTTTTTTAAATTTATTTTTATTCTTTATCAGCAGGTTGAGCTTGTATGTAAACTCACTTTTCCCCATGTCACTTTTAAATATGCCAGAATTGGCCAAGGAGGCTATTTTTCATCCGTAGTCCCATGACAGATGTTAATGTCGGCCTAAAAACAAAAAGGATAAAATGTATTCAATAAGCAAATATTACACTACAGTACAAGACACAGACACATCAATCAACCAACAGTACAACAGAAACACATAGAATAAATTCACATGCAGAGACACACATCATAGAACAATTACACACGCACAGCAGTGGAAACAATCACACACAGACACACACAGGGCAGGATCAGTTTATGTCTGTGTCCCTTTAATATGATGTCATTTCTACGTGTCCAGGGGTGGTCGCCGGAGGAGTGGGGGGGCTGATACTGGCCGTGGTGCTGGCGGGTTTCCTTATCTACAAATGGCAGAAGAAAGACTTGGCTCAAGGATACAGCCCGGCTGGGAGCACCGAGAGAGGGCAGGACTACATCAGAGACCAGAGGGGGGCGCTGGGGGACGAGGGTGCGGTGCTCGTATGACCTCAGTATACACTATACACCTGCTGCTGTACCATAGACTGTATATATAAATGGACATAGCTAGCCTGTTAGCCGCCGCGTTCCAAATAGGAAGTGAGCATGGGCGCGCTTCCGACTCCATCGACCTGGTCTTAAAATGTTTGTATTAACCCACTCTACATGTTCCTGGTTTTTAACTATTTTGGCACTAAATCAAGATATGAACATTAATAACAGACAAATCAGGTGCCTTCTTTCCCTGAGGTTGGTCCCGCTAGTGTTAGCAACAGGTTTGATTGACAGCGTTGCTAAGCGGGAAGGGGCATTACCTTCAACAGCCTCGAGATTGGCTCTTTGGTTGCTATGATACTCGCAGTTGGAATTCCAAATATAGGACTTGACTCCAAATTTGCCCCGTAACTGCTCTAGCCTCGATGAGCTTCATTTGACTGGAGACGAACGCTGTGGGTGACGTCACACTCCCTTAGTCCACTTCTTTATACAGTCTATGTGCTGTACTTTATGACAAACCAATGTGTCCCACTACTTTACACTAGGGCTGTAGTCGACTAAAGAAAGTCTTGGTGGATTAAAGACATGCTCTGTGATTAGTCGACTAAATCTATTACCTGACCCAAACTGCACTCAAGACTACACCAACTATTTATGCAGAAAAAAGCACTAGGAAATGATGTATTTATATAAAGACAGATTCAACTTGTGAATCATGAGTTTTATCTGCTTTTTACAGATGAATACCAAGCAATACCAAATCTTCAGCTCACTCACTAACTTCTCCTTTCTGCTGTTGTCCCATACAAATGCAAATTTTGGTTGACTAAGACTCCATCGACTGATTAATCGACTAAATGACTACAGCCCTACTACACATGTAAATATGTTGATTGTTTGAAGTATAATTTATTAGGAAAAGATTGATTGAAAAGACTTTTTTTTTTTTTATCCTTGTATGTGTCATGTGAGACAATATGTGACAATATGTTTCTGTTGTAGTTAACATGTAAAAAGCCACAATTGCATCAGTGAAATGATTAGCACCACAGTGAAAATGCATCAGAATGGATGAATTTGCACAACTCAAAACATTAAAGTACCGGTATTTATGTTTCATTGTTCTGTCTGTGTTCTGTGATGAATCTGACATACTTCATAATCGCAATATTAAAAGTCCTATATCACAAAAAATTGACTCTTGTGAGCTTTTAGCCATGTTAGAATGTTGTTACCTCACCAAACACATATTTGGAGTTGTTTTGTTTCATTCACACATGTTTGAGTAACCCTTTATTATTAGTCTGTCTACATCTTCAAAGCTCAAAATGCTCTGTTCCACCTTGTGATGTCATGTAGTGGTAGTTTTCAAGTTAAGAGCTACCGTTTGTTCAGTAGAGATGGGAAATTCCAGGGCTGAAATTATCCAAATGATTCTAGTGAAGGTGTATGGGGTTTAAAAACACAGGAGCACTTCCTGTATTACTGAAATTATCAAATGATTCTAGTGAAGGTGTATGGGGTTTAAAAACACAGGAGCACTTCCTGTATTACCACATGACATACACGCATAACATTGTTTTCTATTGGAGAGAAGAACTCAGCCTAAATATATGTGTTAAACGTGTGAATGAAACAAAACAAAACGGGTACGTTTGTGATGAGGAAACAACAGATCAGAAAATGGCATAATATGGGCCCTTTAAAGGATCTGTGGAAGCTTTAGATTTTACATTTCATAAACTTGACCTATCTATGAGCCAAATGAAAATGTTGCTTTTACTGATAACAACTGTAATGCTGATTTATTCTTGATTACAAAAACATTGGCATGACCTTTATTTGTTATTTGGTGTATTGGTTCTCAAGACAATTATCAGAATGAGCCTCACATGAGTCTTTCATTTGGGTTGACAGTCTCAATACTGAAATCCAGTTGGTTCAAACCTAAAAGGACTCTCTCTGATCTGGTCACTACCTAAATGCCAATCATGAATCAGTGCTAGTGCAGCCTCTGCAGGCTGGACAGAGGATGTGCTTCATCTCCCCAGAAGTCTCGTTGATTTTTTTTTACATTTTAACAAATAAAACAACAGGTCTATATACGTGATAGGGATACTGCCAACAAAGCTTCAAAGTTTGAGTGCTTTATCTTTTTAAATTTAATATCTACACAATGTATATATTTGTTTAATGACATTGATTAAAATGTTTTGTGATTGTATGTATTCTTTATGTTCAGAAAATTTATTTTGAATGCTATTAAATAAATAAAAAATAAGAATAGAAAATTGTGTTTGATATATATGAAGACAAAATCACGCTTCATTTTGTCATACTGCTCAGTACCTAACATGATATATATTATATATAAATATATAAAAGTAGATATATTTTGGTGGTATTTCCATCCAGTGTGGTGTCACAGCTTCTCACTGTTGGGTGGCGTAGCAGCCTATTTGTTATTAGTAGTAACACCAGCAGTATTGCAGTACTCTTGCAGTACAGTATTAGTTGAAAAATTGCAGTAGTCTTGTAGTACAGTTGAAATGTTACAATAGTCTTGCAGTACAGTTGAAGTATTGCAGTAGTCTTGAAGTACAGTATAAGCAGTGTTTCCTGTTAATACAGGAGACTATGGTGGCCATCCTTAGTCTAAAATAGTCCCCCATAGTCTAAAATAAACTGGACTATATATCGGCATAACAAAATTATACTTTGTTGCTCGTTGTATTATCATAAACTTATAAAAGAGACTATACTGATCAAAAATGATTGCTTAAAAATTAAATATAGACAGTAAGTGACATTTATAGTCCACAAATTAAATGAAATTATCCAAATAAAAATAATTTGTGCCACCACAGTAGCAAAAATCTATGTCTTAGAAAACTCTATGAGAAACACTGAGTGCCTAGACAGGTTGGACTACTCATTTTACTAAAACATAGTTAATTATTTAAGAGTTTACTAAAAAATGTTTTTAAAAATTCCCAGTTTGGCCATTTTTAGAGTTCCAATTTTACTTCCTGGTTGGAAATTATGACGTCACACTAGGGAATAACTGTTACCTAGCAACCATGCTGTACACTGGGCCAAAAAATATCCTGTGAAAAATAGCAATATAAGAAAAGACCATAATTTTGTGACAAACTTTTGGATAAAATTCTCCCTAGTGTGACGTCATCATTATGAAACTCTCTAAAATAGAACTCTCTACTTCCTGTCATTTTCAACAAAATTTTCAACTTTTCCTCACAAATTTCTTCTTGACTGGTGTAAAACTATCATTTATAGTCACGACAGGTATAATCTCACTAAACTAAGTCAAAATAAGAGAATCATAAAAATCTATCATGCGCTCTATAAGTGCTGCAGTAGTGTTGTAGTTCAGTACAACCTAAGTACTGTGGGCGTTCCTCTGCTCTATCTGCTCCGGTGCACCTGCTCCGGGCTCCTCCCGCTCCGCTCCGGGCTCCTCCTGCTCCGCTCTCCGGGCTGCTCCGTTGGTTGCTACATTGGCCGCTCCGTGCCGCTCCGTGTCGCTCAGTTCCGTGGCCGCTCGTCCCGCTGCTGTGTGTGGGTCGTGTCCGCTCGCTGTGCATGCCCAGAGGCTTGTTCCCGTCCGGGCCTCAGCTCTTGATGTTCCTCCCTACGTTTGTAGAGGACATGCATCACTTCAAACCGTTTCGGGACAGACTGTACACGACCCGGTGCTGCGGGTGCTGTCATGTCCGGACGGGCACCATCATCCTGGGGACATGGTACATGGTAAGAACATGGAGCCCACGGTTAGCGGCTAATGTGGCTAAAAACACAGCTAGCTAACGTACGAACTTGACGAGTAGTTAGCTTCTCATAGACTTCCTTTTGTTGATATGCAGGCTGATGCATATTGTGACGCATTTAGATGCACAACTTCTACGGAATGTCATTACTATTCGCAAAATAGCGGTTTGCGTTTGCGTCATTCTGTGCTGCATGTAGCCTTAGCCTGTTAGCACTGGTCTTTCGAAAAGGTGTAGTCGTTATTTTGGACTTAACTACTCGCTCAGGCCGATAAAGTGTGTGTTTAGTTTTAGCCATTCACACCCAGAAGCAACGAGTTAGAGCTGCACCATTAAAGCTGCACTACGCAACATTTCTGCTGGAGTGTCTCTCGTGAATTGCTTAGCCTGGAATGTTTATTTGTTCAATTACAGTTTTATTGCCAAAAATAGTGGAGTCACTAAAAGCCCTAACAGTCCCTTTAAACACCAGCAGAGGCACAACGACTCGAACAGGGACCAGAGTGACCAGTGTGTCCAATGTAGAAAAGCACTTGACTAAAAAGATGTTATCTTTTTATTAGTAATAAACATTAATCTACATGATTTTATCCATTTATCTGACCATGTGACAAACTGAACTAACTCATTTACTTTCTCAACCCACACATGCATACTCACCATAGTAGAGCGTTCATGTGGACAGCCATTCAACAGAACACAGTGTTATCAGTTACACTGACTTTGCTTCACTTTAAACTTTTACAGCAATGTGTTAGTAGTTAGTAGGCGGCACAATGGCAGTCACACCTCACAGCAAGAAGGGTCACCTCCCAGGTCACCCGGGCCTTTCTGTGTGGAGTTTGCATGTTCTTTCCATGTCTGGTTTGGTTTCCTTCAAGCACTCCGGTTTACTCATCAACTCAAAACATGCACCATAGGTCAAATCCTCCAGCTAAGGTAGGACTAATCCTAAGATCTGGAGATGGGACCCACTGCCCCTGACAGGTTGCCCCAGCAGCGTTGAAGGATGGGTCAAATGCAGAGGACACATTTCCCCTCACAGTACTTTAAAGTGTACCTTACATTAAGTAATTATAAGGAACTGTGCATTAGGCTGTTCACTAATGTGTAACAAATTTGTCTCAAGGGCACAATTCCATAACTTAAAGTGTATTTGACAGGTTTTATGATTCTCATATTTTGGCTGGGAGTGGGATAATACCTGTTGTAAATATAAATGATAGTTTGACACCAATCAAGAAGTAGCAGAAGTTGAAAAGTATGTTGAAAGTAACAGGAAGTAGAGAGTTCTATTTTAGTTAGAGAGATAGATAGAGTTTCATAATGATGATATCACTCTAGGGAGAATGCTATGCAAAAGTTCAGGACAATTTACACAAGAAACAAATTTTTCTGATACTTTAAACATTAGTTCAACAAAATTATGGTGTTATGTTTATTTGTCAAATAATAATTTCTTTGTACATTAGAAGAGTTTTTGACCAGTGTACAATGTATTTGCCAAATATGGTGATGTCCAACTAGGAAGTAAAATTTGAATCCCAAAAAATGGCCAAACTGGAAAATAAATTGTAAAAGTCTTAGCAAAGTCTTAAATATAATGATCTTAAATATAATGATCTTAACTGTGTTTAAGCAAAATGAATAGTCTAACCTGTCATAAGCATATTAAATATAATACTAGTTTCTTCTGCTTTGTGAGCAATAGTACATATGCACGCACACACAGCCCCACACACGTGCTGCTCACATGGTGCTTGTCGGTGTTTCAGGTGGTGAACCTGTTGATGGACATTCTGCTGACCGTAGCAGTGAGCCACCCTGGCAATGTGCCCACCATCGACCTGCAGTACGAGGTCATCGACCACTACTTTGCCTCAGACCGCATGTCCGGTGAGTGGGACACGACAGCGTCATATGGGTGTCTGCTGAGGGCTGCACATATTCTACTGCACTAACTTGTGACAAATCAAAGTCATGTTTGCGTTCTGAACGACCCGTGTGGGTGGCAGTGGCTCAGTTGGTAGAGATTGTGATCATGCAGAAAACAAATTACAGAGATAGTGGGACTCGTGACTAGGCCTGTCACAATAACACATTTTGAAGTGTGGTCTTTTGCTGAAGAAAATATAGAATAAAAGCAGAATTATCCCCTGAAGTAGAATTATTCCCCCCAAAAACAATTCAGAATGTACAAAATAGTTAACATAAACTGCAATAAATAAATAGCTAAATCAAATACTTGAGTACTTAGTTCGTATCTCATCTCAGTCATAGAAGTTATTTATTCAGCCCTCTACTGCTCTAGTACAGACAACATGCCACACATAACAAGTACCCATGATAAATATTCCCCCCAAAAAGTATTGTTCCATCCCTCACATATTGAACGATAAGTCGATATAATAATTATCATGACAGGCCTATTTCTGACATGACCTAAAGGGATTGGGCAAGAACTTTAAAACATGAGCACTATTTGAAAACACAATGTGAATGTTCTCAGTTGGGGTTTGACTCTAAAAGTCCCTGCCTATGTGTCAAAGCTGTTACCTCTGTAGTAGTTTGGACCTCCACAAACATGTCCTGAAATACATGTTCTGCTAAGCTTTGGTTTAACGGTCCAGAGTCTGTCCTCTCATAAAGCTGCTGGACTGTGAACGGAATCGTAGCGTTCAAAATGGGTTTTATGTCTAATCACAATTTCTTTTTATTTCTATGCGCAGTTCTACGTTTCCAAGTTAGTATTGCCATATTAGATCATGTGACTATAGTCTACTGTGCAGAGGTGGGTAGTTACATTTACTTGAGTAACTTTTAAAAGAAACTGTACTTTTTAGAGGACTTTTCTAGCATAAAAGTTTTCTTGAATAAAAGTTGTGGTTCCTCTTCCCACTGTGAGTAAGTCTACAAGTGACAAAAGCTTTATGTCGACAATATGAAATTATTTGAACATTTGTGTTCCTCCAGATATGATTTTTTTAGTTTCTTTAATTTTTGTATTGATCCTTTGAAAATACCAGATTTTGTGCAGTATTTCATGTTTTGTCCTTCTTTCTTCAACTTCAAATATAAATCAGTTAGTTACTCTTTAAACTACTCTTACTTGAGTAATAGTTTTCCCAAACACTTTTTTACTCTTAAAACATGTCTTGGAGCGCTACTTTATACTTCTACTTGATTCATATTTGAAGTAATGTTATTCCTACTTGAGTACAATTTTTGGCTACTCTACCCACCTCTGGCACTGTGTTCTTGATAAGGAGCCCGGGATTTGCTGCTGCTGCTGCTGATTCTTTAGGGCCCCTGAGAGACTGAGACATTTTTAGAATGACACAACACTATTGACTTTAAACTGCGACTGAGTTTGAGGAAGTCGTGCTGCACTTTTCCTTTTCCTCTGTGATATTCTCGGTGGCTTCCTGCTGTTTCTAATGAGGGACTTAGAGCAAGGTCACTGCAGCCACATGAGGCTTGAGATACTATAGTCCTATATGTGTGTGTGTGTGTGTGCGTGTGTGTGCGTGTGCGTGCGTGTGTGCGCGCGTGTGTGTGTGCGCGCGTGCGTGCGCGTGCATGTGTAAGAGGGTAGCCCAGTGGGACAGCTGCAGGCTCCGGGTGCTACACAAACACTCTGAAGGAGCAGAAGTGTCCTTAAGCAGGACACTTCAGCCACTTTTGCTACATATGAATTAGGGATGCACCAATCCATCTTTTTAATTCCAATCCCGATTTCAGTATTACATGATTTTTTTATGCTCAACCAGGATATCGACCGATATTTGGAAGCCAATATCTGTTCTAGTGAATTTTTCTAGATCGGCACCAGTATCGGAGTGCTGCCTCCTTATATGAATATGTGAGCGTGAGTGAAATGGTGTTGGTCAGATATGGATTTTTTTATTTTTTTTTTGCTGATGGCAATATCCAATCCAGT
>KN485947.1:5699-18350 GCA_000787095.1 Periophthalmodon schlosseri
TTATAATGATGGCAGAAGTACAGAAAATTACTAAAAGGGTACAGTAGTTAATACATTATGTACACTATCTTGTATTATGTAATATTCTTTTGACTGAACAATTTGTGAGTTCAGATTTTAAGTCCTCGCCAAAGTTGTCAAAAGGTACAGAGGGTTCCCATGCAGAGTTCTGAGCAGTAATTAGAGGGAGACACAGAGGAGAATGAGGAGTCGCAGCAGGCTCAGAGACAGCAGGAGACTATAATAAAGCCCTCGTCCCACATCCAACCAGCTCACCCTATTGTTTACTATTGGACCGGCGACTGCTCTCCTGCCGATCCTCTCAAACTCTCCATGCACAGTTTCCTGTCGAGCTTGTGCATCATGGCAGGCTGTTCTGAACAGAGGCCAGAGCCAAAATGGAGGACGCAGTGACCCCAGGGCGAGGTCCCCTTTCACTCAGATTGATTCATAATAAACGGTGCCAAAAACCTGACAGCGGGCAGCGACTCAACGTGTCAATGCACAGCAGGCATTTTATCAAGAAATCAGACTCATGCTTTGCTGACTGATGTGATGCCTCGCAAGTAATTCAACTTATACAACACATATATGACAGTATGGATATGCACATAACATACTTGCTTTAAAGTGCCCATATTACGCCATTTTGTGATCTATAATCCCATGTTATAATGTTGTTTCCTCATCAAAAACACACCTGGAGTTGTGTTTTGTTTCATTCACACGTTTGACACACCCTGCATATTTAGAGTTCTTCTCTCAAACAGAAAACACTCTGTTCCACCTAGTGATGTCATGTGGTAATAAAGGAAGTGCTTCACTGTGTTTTTAAACACAATACACCCTCACTAGAATCATTTGGATCATTTCAGCTCTGGAATCGATCTGTACTGAACAAAAGGTAAAAGGAGCTGTTAACTTGAAAACCACCTCTTCATGACATCACAAGTTGGAACAGAGCATTTTGAGCTTTGGAGATGTAGGCAGACGAATAATAGAGGATTACTCAAACAAGGCAGACGGATAATAGAGGATTACTCAAACATGTGTGAATGAAACAAAACAAAACTCCAGATATGATTAAAGCTCACAAGAGTAAATTTTGCATAATATAGGACCTTTAAAGGTACACTATGTAACTTTTCTGGTGTAGGATTGGTACCCCGGTTGTGTCAAGAAAATAGTATCACTTTGCTTGGAACATTTCACAGTATGCTATAATCTTTTAAAATTCCTGGTGCTTTTATTGCCAAAAATACTTGTTTCTTTGTTGGAGTTATCTGCTTGTTTCCATGGAGACTGACACTTTTTTTTCCCCTTTTGTGGAACTTTTCTGGCAACACACACAAAAGTTTTGGGCACCGCTGTACAGAGCATCTTTAAATAGTGAAGTACACTAAATATACAATGGGTTGGCGTGATTTATGTATGCCATCGGACAGCCAGACTGCCTTATCTGCCGAGGGCGACAGACTTGATTCTGTTTTGGGATAAGTCAAGCTCTTATCTAGTCCTCAATCCAGCGTCGTCAAAACCTCAACCCCCTCACAAGAGCACGAGATTATGAGGAATGCCACAAATCAAAATATAACACAGCAAAGCCAAAACTGTGTATGGCAATATATAAATAGATTTTTACTCACCGGCCTTTTCATTTTCAGATATGGGGTTGCTCTGTAAAACAAAAGACATTAGATTATTTATGCAGCATGTGTTATCTGAAAAATAATACCTTAAAATAATTTCAAGTTGAGGGTTGTGTGACGTATCGAACCACAACAAAAACGTGCACATTTCCGAGACTAGTCTGGCCTGCAGTAATTTATCGTAATTACTGAAAATTTAATTACTCTTACTGAATTGAGTTACTGCCATTAAAATGTCAAAAGTTCAGAAATGCCTTTGCATCTTTGTTCATTTTTAACACATGTGAGGTTGTCTGAGTGCTTGTGTGTGAGCAGAGGGCACCAGTCAGTTGGAATGCAAAGGTCTTTCTTGGCTGTGACTTTTGACCCCAGGGTTCATTTGCTGACCTCTATAACCTGACCTGCTTTAATACACATTCTTCTTGCACAAATCTGAAGAAGAATTATTTACAAGGGCAATGATATTTTATGGGGTAATAGCAAAACGTTCTAAAAAACATACAAAAATATAGCTTCTTGAGTCGTACACTTTCTATCTTATAAAAAGGGATTTGCTGCCTATGTGCTTCTCAAATATCAAGGGGATTCTGAGCTTTATGACACCAGTCTGGCTAGCACAATGGCATCTTTTATATATGGTTTGTTGTTGCTTTGTTGTAGGCAAGGCGAGTTTATTTGTATAGCACAATTCATACACAAAGTAATTCAAAGGGCTTTACAGAATAAGAAAGACATTAAATTCACAATACAACAAATCAAAACATAAATAATCATCATAAAATTAACATGAAAATAGAAGAGTGCAGAATAAAAACTTTTCAGTCATATGCACAGCTAAATAGAACCATTTTGAGCCTGGATTTAAACATTGTCAAAGCAGAAGCCTGTCTCATAGGCAAATTAATGCCATATAAAGTGTTGTCTCCATCACACCATCGAAACTCCATTGAAAACATCATCTATATTTCTTCTTTATAGCACACCATCCAATGTAAATTTGAAAGGAAAAAACTGTATTTTTGGGTCATGACAAACACTGGTTGAACTATCTCAATTATCTAATCTGAGGAGACAAGGGAGGATAATCTCAGAGCCTAGATAGTACACAGTGAAGTGAGTTACGTTTTTGTATTTGTCAGGTGTTATTTAGTGAGAGATTTAGAACATTAGAACTTCAATGTTCGGAAAATGACACCACTGCAGTAAATATTATCACTTTACCTCGTTTATAGACAGCCTCATTATCAGGAGATGAGAAAAACAAGAGGGGAAATTAGTTATCTAATAGGGCAGCCAGGGACATGTAATCACATTATAAAAGAGAAAATCTGTGGTAATGATATAATAACTAGAGCTAGACAGAATCAGAGCCACAGTCAGTGCTCTAGGGCTGTAGTCCACTAAAGACATTCTTGGTAGACTAAAGAGAAGTCCTGGCAATCGATTAGTCAACTAAAAAGGGGGCGTGGCAAAAGCTTTCAAAACCATTGCGTAGCTCTATGTATCTGACCCAAACTGTACTCACAAGACCACACCTGCATGAGAGTTTAAGCAGAAAAAAGTACTACGAAACATAGAACATGAGTTTAATCTGCCTTTTTAGATAAACACTCAAAAATACCAGACCTTCAGCTAACTCACTCACTAACTTTTCCTTTCGGCTGCTGTCCCATAAAACCCTCATAATCTAATCTAATCTATCTATATCTATATCTCATATCAGCCCCTACAAACTTCTACCCACTGCATCTTACCCGTATGACCCGTATTCACTGTAGAGCGCTACTGACCATAGTGTACTACAAATGAACATTTTTGAAAGCTCGTGATCTGGTGATACATTGCAAATAACATGCCTATAAATCCACATTGTTCCATTAGAATTTCTGTTGACACTGAGCAAAGTGTTTTGTTAAAAAAAAATAAGACCGTATTTTCTGGAGTATACGTTGCGTCGGAGTAGCGAAAAAATGCATAATAATGAAGAAAAAAACATATATATAAGTCGCATTTTTTGGGAAAATTTATTTTACAAAATCTGAGACCAAGAACAGACATTTTATCTTTAAAAGCAAGTTATAATAATAACAATAAAATAGAGAACAATAGGCTGAATAGTAGTACAGCACGCTAACGTAACACATTTATATTTATTCAGCTACATGAAGCATAGACAACAAACTGAATACGTGTCTGGTATGTCCACGTATAACTAACATATTAATCAGATAACTAAAGCATAAAAAACAAGCTAACAAGTTTGCTCTCGATCTCACTCCAAATCACTAAATCCTTTGAATTCTTCATCCTCGGTGTTGCTTCTGAACAACTCTGCCAGCTCCGGATGTAGATGAAGTGCCGCTTCTTCTTCTGCGTGGCTGTCATATGCGGTTGTCATTGTGACAATAACGAAGATGTGAAATTATATATATTAATAATTTCACATATAAGTCGCATCTAAGTATAAGTC
Source organism: Periophthalmodon schlosseri (assembly GCA_000787095.1). Lineage (NCBI taxonomy): Eukaryota > Metazoa > Chordata > Actinopteri > Gobiiformes > Gobiidae > Periophthalmodon > Periophthalmodon schlosseri. The sequence goes on from KN485947.1 coordinate 9,819, forward strand.
GCACCCCCGGACAAACTATGAAAAACTGGACTTATAGTCCGGAAAATACGGTAGTTGTTAAGAGTAGGCCTTTCATAATTACTATATCGACTTATGGTTCAATACATGACATATATAACCACATTTTTGGGGTCAATATTTATTGTGTGTACATTTCCTTTGCACTACTAGGAAATTTTTGGATATTTTTTGGCTATATGATGAGATTTGAGCCATAGAGGATCGAATTAATAACTTCTATGACACATTACAGATACAAAGTAAGTACTAAAGTGTTTCATTCTGCTGTTTATTTATTGCAGCTCATGTTTTTTTTAACAATATTGTAGATTTAGAATAGTTTTTGTGATTTAAATCTGCTCTTGGGTTTTTATGTCAGTGGCATAAATTTGCTTCAGTATTATCATTTATCGTCTATATTTACTTCAGCAATATATCCTACTTCAAAATATGTTATCGTGACAGATCATAAATGTGTTCTTTTAAAATACTGTCTTTTGTAAACCGACTATGGGTGGTCTCCTGTTCATGCATTGTACTAATAAGACATTTTCAGGTTTCAAGTTCAGCCGTGTGTCCCCGTTCTGTTGTGCAAACACTACACCACGGGTTGTTGCCAATGACCCCTGAAGCCATTTGCACACATTGTAAATCTGGCCTGGTGTTTTGCCTCATAATAACAATTGCGGTTCTGTAGCTGTGACTGTGCGAGTGTGAATGAATGGGTACCAGCGAGTACCAGTGTTATCCGACATACTTTGGACTGTGTTTTCGTGCGCAGGTTGGTGGGCTGAGGGCCAGGGCCGTGTCAGGTGTTCACTGGGGAGAGCTCCGAGTATATCAGCTGCCTCATTTACTGCCACTAATTTACTGGAAATGGCTTGTTCAGGGGCACGGGGGGTATGGTATGTGTTTGCTTAACACAAATGCCTCAGCTATGTGTGTGTCTGGAGGCCTCTGCTGCTATTTCTCGATAATTTAAAGTGATTTTGTAGCACCCAGAAGACAAAAGAGAAAATAGAAGCTTGTGACATTTAGTATGTGAAATGATTTGGGAGCTGGTGTGAGGTAAAATCTGGTGTAAAACATTTAACTATGTTGTTTTAATGACTGCTAGTGAATGTAATAAACAATGTTACAGTATTGAAAGTCTAGCTGATATTTCATCAAGCAAACAATAAACTAACTGTGTAACAATGAATTCCCAATTGCATACTGCAACAAATCATATACAGAATCATATCAACTGTCACCAATACAATGGAATTACAAATTAGCAAGTATTTTAAAAGCATGTTATGAACAAATAAAAAACATCTTGTGTATAGATATTTTATTGTTGGTGTTTGTCTATGTGATCCCTCAGTTGTCCCGGTTTGTCCTAAGTGTAAGAGCACCCATTAGGGACATGAACAATTATGCAAAATATAAATCAGGCACAGTTCACACTTAGTTTAGTTCAATAGACCTAGCCAATAAACAGAAATTGTAAACAAACAGATCCGTTAGTTTCAGTGTAATTGGTTCCCCCTTTCAGATAGATATAAGGCAGTGTCCACCAGCAATCTGACCAGAACTGAAGAAGCAGCAAGATGCTGTTGCACTTTTGCTACATTATACCGACATACTACACCACTCAACTCATGATACACACGGGCTGCATTTCGAACGACATCTGGCATAAAACCAATACCAATTTGCAAGTCACCTAAACACAAGGAAATGTGTATAGCCAAAGGTTATTCCCATTACAATTAGCTGTGATGATTATACACCTCCAAGAGCCAGTTTTCTATATTGATGAAAATGTTGAGCCTATTCATTTCAATTAGCGGCCAGGCCTTTGACCCCACTACATAACAACACAACTCAGCATCATAACAATGCAATTTTACCTTTCCCCCATCTTTATAGAATATTACACGCCTGTAGATTGTGGTTGATTGTCTAAAACCCAGCAATAGTCACATCTCAGGATCAGTGAGTAATGACTTTGGTTTTGCTAACATCGGCAACCGGCATATATATAAAGTGGCATAAACTAATTTATGCCACTGACACAAAAACCCAAGAGCAGATTTAAACCACAAAAACGATTCTAAATGTACAATATTGTTAAAAAAATCATGAGCTGCAATTAATAAATAAGAGAATGAAACACTTTAGTCATTAGTTTGCATCTGTAATGAGTCATAGAAGTTATTAATTCAAACTTTTACGGCTTAAATCTGATCTTATAGCCAAAAATAACCAAAAATTCCCCAGTAGTGCAAAGAAAATGTACACATGATAAATATTGACCCCTACATATACACAAGTCCCTTGCACCACAAACTTGGTCCACTGCAGCCCTGTGACTCCCAGCCCCCTCTTGTATTACAGCTGCAGTGTGTGGCCACCCATGCTCTGTACTGTTTTAGGATTAGGAGGGCTCAGGCTAACCCAAACCTCTTTCTCCAACACTTATCGCAAATAGTTAAATTGGTGGAGATGGCTTATAGGGTCAGGAAAGCTGGTGACTTCAGCACCAGTCACAAAGGTGAGGAAGAAAAGCTGTGTGTGTGACCGACTGCACATGCATCTATTGTCCAGGGACTTAGAGATGTTATCTAAATTTTATGTCTGCCTTCTGGACTGGCATGAACGCACACTTCTCCATGCTCCATCAACAAGGAGTTCACGTGTGTGAGAAAACGTGGGAAACAATTTCATTTTCACCAGCTCCTCAAGGAAAAGTCTAACCTCTTGTCCCCCTTTCATAGTCCACTAAGTCTCTTCCCCACATTTTAATAGTTTCCATATGTTACAGATGAAGCGCGTCAACAGGAAGTAATGCTAAGACTGCTGTAGATGATTGATTTTAAAGACAGCATAGTTCAACTAAACCACACTGTTAAAGCAGAACTGTTCTGCTTGAGTCTGCTATAGTGCTATAGTATAATCTATGACAACCGTGGATCATTATGTTATAATTTGCAATTGTAATATTCATCTAAAACGACTTAATAAAAGAAACAAGTCCGTTCACTTCTGCGTTACAAAACTGTGGTGCCCAGTGGGAGCTGAAGTCCCAGTAAATGTCATCACAACAACTCTGATGGATAGCTGCATATCACGATAACAAGCAGTAGATTTTTTTTTTCATTTGTACCACTGCTGCCAAATCCTGCATGTATCACCAATTAAGAAAATAAAATTGGAGAACAAAGTAGAGAGCAGTGGGCATATGCAGATGGCAGTGAAAACGGACTGATCGATAATATGGCTTCCTGAAAATAAGTGCTTAAAGATTGCTCAAACATGCACGAATCACTCCAAAAACAACTTTGGGTAAGTAAATGGTGAGAGGAAACAACTACAACATGGTTAAAAGCTCTAAAATGTCAATTTTGGATAATAGGTCTGCTTTAACATAACCTTTCACCTTTCAGTACTATCTTTGGACCAAAGTGTTTAGCTTTATACATATATGATTTATGCATATTTCAGCTGATTGGGCCAAACAAAATATGGGCTGCTGGAGATTTAAGGCCGAAAGCCGATGCGCTAAAAAGTGCAAATGTCTGCACTATATATCTCTAATATGCACCCCAGATCAGATCAGAAAATATGGGCCCTTTAACATTAGGCTAACTGAAAATTCTCTGAGGTATGACATCACAATCCCGAGCCCTATACTTAAACCCAAATCTGACATTCATATGTGAAGAATCCTTTTCTCCTCTGGGATGAAACTTAATATCTGCATCTGCTGATCACCACTAGTTTTGCATACATACTTGTCCTACGAGGTTAATTATAAGTGAATGGCAGAGCACAGAATGCACCATCTTTGTTTACAGGGCCAGACCAGAGCAACAAGCTTTTGGTTTCATGCTCTGTCTGGTGGGATTTAGTGCGGGGCCCCTGGAGCACAAACTGTGAAACGTCCACTGGCCCTGGAATGCATCAGCAGACAAGACAATAACTCCTGTCTCTGAACATTAAACGCTTCCTGCCAAAAGTGACCATCTCCAAGCGTCTTCTCCGGGTGTCACAAAAAAATGGTTATGTAACAAAAGAGGTCCAAGAAATGCCTCCATGCAGGTGCCTTCGCAAAAAAGAAACAAAGTATGGAAAATGTGATAAAACACCACGATCACAGTTACAACCACCAATACAGTTTAGGTTGTACTGGAAAGGCCAATAAAACCAACTGTAAGATTTGCCTTTGTAAATAAGGTAAGATTTTTTTTCACTGTCCAAGAGATAAACTGGCATTTTACAATACAAGGGAATAAAATATAATCACAAAAATAGGCTAAACATGACACTATACACTAAACATAAACACAAATCAAAATCACACAGTCACAAGACACTAGGCCTGTCATGATAATTACTATATCCACTTATCAAGTTTCAGGCTTCATTTATTTTTAACTTGGAGCAGGGGTCAGTAGCATTAACATACAGACACGACATGACATAACAAAAAACAAAAAGAACTGGACAATATACGATCACTCAGGCTTCACACATCTGCACACTCAGTCCAAGTTGTTAATCAATTTTATGGACTGGGGCATAAATATTTATCGTGTGTACAGTTTCTTTGCAAAAGTAGGGAGATTTGGGTATTTTTGTTGTAATACGATAAGATTTGAGCTGTAGAGGACTGAAAAAGTAACTTCTGTGGCTAATTATCAGTTCATTCTGTATTTTATTTTGAGCTGTAGGGACTGAAAAAGTAACTTCTGTGGCTAATTATCAGTTCATTCTGTATTTTATTTTTTGCAGCTCAGGTCTTTTGAATGATACTGTCTATTTAAAATGATTTACTGGGATTATCTTGCATTATTGTTTTTGTATCAGTGGCATAAAGTAGTTTCAATATCGTTTATCTCAGTATTTCTCTCTAGCAACATCATACTTCAAAATGTGTTATCGAGACAGGCCTACAAGACACAACTGTAGACAATACGTATGTAGACACAGACATGCGCATCCAATACTGTTGAGCCTGTGTGCTGGGTCCAAAATGTAAAAAAGTAGATCTGCAGTAGTTCTTTGAAGATCCCAACTTTCAATTACACCACATGTCTTGTCAGTTATTTTGTGTTGAAAGCTACATTGTAGATTCCAAGAAAATGTTTTTATTTATTATTATGGTTTTGAAATGGGGATTGAGTGTTGAGTGTTTTCCTTAGTAGGCCTGTCACGATAGCATACTCTGAAGTTCGATATATTGCTGAAGTAAATATAGATGATAAACAATAATACTGAAACTAAATTATGCCACCACAAAAACTATTCTAAATGTCCAATATTGTGAAAAAAAATCATGAGCTGCAATAAATAAATAGCAAAAAATACCAAAAAACAACCCAAAATTTCACAGTGGTGCAAAGAAAATGTAACACGATAAATACTGACACTCAAAAAATATTGTTCCACCTTTCATATACTGAACAATAAGTCCATATAGTAATTATCGTGACAGGCCTATTCCTTAGTATCAAAAATAAGTTTGAGATGTTTATGACAACACTACGACAGACTGTGTGGTCATATCAGTCACTTATCAGTGTGCTTGCAAACAGAACAGTCAACACCAGCGTCACCTGTCCCCTCTCACATAGCTGAATGTAGCCTATGGCCCTGGGTAAAAATGGAGACGCTTTAGGAGCCCAACTGCGCTAACAATGAGGATTAGCTGCTAACACACTGGAAAAAAGGGAAAGCAGATGTACCAGACTGTAACACTGGCCCTCCCATGAATCACACCGTTACACAATCACCCATTCACAGATAAACAAAAGTAGGTCAATAAAAAGATAATAATTGGCAACAAAAAATGCGAATGGAGCATAACTTTCAGGTAGGTATTTAATAATAATTATCAAGCCAGAATGTGACCACATCCACAAAAACATTCTTCAGATAGTGCACCAATCCAAAGCCACAAGTCCCAAGCGTGTCCTAATTCCACCTGGTTTTATACATTCCTGTGTACGTGTTTGAGCATCTACACTACAGTATGAATCAAAGAGTGCATTTATTCGTCATCTGATTTATGGAACTTTATTATTGGGTTGTTTCCAGGTGCCCATATTTTTTCCATTCATTCGAGATGATTTACTGACAGCAAGTGGCAGCTCCCTGCTGATTTGCTGCTTTAACAGTCTATTGTAGTATGCACTCAACTTCAGTGACGCAGCAGGTAGCTTAGTGTGACTTAACAACAAACAAAAACACTGACGCAAAGCAGTCCAGAAGAGATTTGTAAATAAAGTAATGTAGAAATATGAAGACAAGGGAAACATCCGAAATATAGTCCAAAATGTTTAAAGGTCCTATATTATTATTATGCAAAATTGACTCCTGTGAACATTTAGCCATGTTAGAATGTTGTTACCTCATCAAAAACAGACCTGGAGTTGTGTTTTGCTTCATTCACACATGTTTGAGTAACTCTTTATTATTAGTCTAAATCTCCAAAGCTCAAAATGCTCTGTTACACCTTGTGATGTCATAAAGCAGTAGTTTTCATGTTAACAGCTACATTTTACTTTTTGTTCAGTAGAGATTGACAAATCCAGGGCTGAAATCATCTAAATAATTCTAGTGATGTATGGAGTTTAAAAACACAGTGGAGCACTTCCTTTCCACTTCCTGTACATGACATCACAAGGTGGAGGTGAAGTGTTTTCCGTTTGAGGGAAGGACTCAGCCTAAATATGCAGGGTTTGTGTATTAAACATGTGTGAATGAAACAAAATATAACTCCAGGTCTGTTTGTGATGAGGAAACAACATTATAACATAGATCAGAAAATAGTGTAATATGGGCCCTATGGGTCAGATAAAGCCTTTGAATGGCATGTCAACCTTGAGGACATTCACACTGCACAAACATAGAGTGGCCATGACCAGAACAGCTATTGAGGTTTGAGGTTCACTAGCTCTGTACACTCTCTACTGTGTTAAAAGTCAAATATGTGGGTGGAATGTATAAGCAAACATTATAATGCCCAGATCATAAAACTGCTGAGTGCTGTTCAGTGGTTGGTAGCACTGAGTGGAAAATTCAAGTAGTCGTGTCCTTTATCACAGAGAAGACATTACTAAAGGTGTGGTTGGGACAGAGGATGTTGGGGGACTGTGAGAGCCAAACCGGATCAGAGAGGAAGGACAGAGCATAGATCTGCAAGCAGCCTTAGCACGCAACCCACTCTGATAGCATTGTTCCTCAACAGATAAAATGACTTGGAAAAATGTATCCGTCTACAAAAAAAGTTCATTGATAACATTCAACTGACTATATATTGCATGTTTTTCTGTTTCTTTCGTTTACATTTCCAGAAGGCACCTACAGGTACCAGTGATGCTCTGTTTGAAGTATGGTCGTCAGGGAGACAGAATACAGATCCAAACATATGGGGTCAAAGGTGACTCAGTTATGGAAAATTCACAGAGATGGTGAAGAGCTGATGGATAGAACGAGGTCTTCCCTTTCAGCGTGTGCACGAAATGTAAGACGCGGGTGTGCTACATTTGACAGACAGAACTGCCGTGCGACTCATCGAGGAGCTGTCTCAGGGAGATTGTGAAGAGCGATGCCAGTGGGAACGCTGAGAGTCAGAGCTGAATGATGTGTTGTTTCCGACGGTAACACTGAGAGGAAGGTCCACAGGGGTCAGCAGCCTCCACCCGCCTCCACCCACCTCTGAGGCCTGTCACATCCTCCTCAGCCACAGAGGGCTAAAAATAGACTAGGGCTATAATACCAAAGGCTTTAATAACCACAAATAACTTCAAATACATGAGTTAGTTCAGCCACAGAATGCAAGCCAGTTTTGTACATCTAGGCAGTAAAATACTTTTCTAGTACCAGTACATACACTTCACAATACAGGTACTGCGACTGGAGGAAAACCAGTATTTTTTAATTACTGGCATTGGGTTTGTGTAGTAATTTTCTATAGCACCCATCAGCTTATAAAAATATAAAAAGATATTTTAATAGAACAGAAGAAGTAGATAGAAAAAGATGACATTTCAAACATTTGAATATTTATTTGGTGCTAGTGTTATCACGATACAAACACTTCAAACTTCATATCAATACTAAAGAATAGACTTGATACTTAATACCAATTCCGATAACATGATGATAATTAAAAACACTTTTCAACATTAAATCATAGTACTTTCTTTTTTATTCCCATGTGTCCTTATATCTGTGTAATCCCTCAGTGTCCAGGTAGGCTCCATAGTGGTCCATGGGCGTATACTAGTCTATGTGTCTTATACTTGTTCTGATACAGCTCAAGGTAATTCTAAAGCTATTCAGGAAAGGTTCATTTCTTTGTTTTAGTATTGATATCTGCTAAATGAGTATCTAGTTTTGATACTGGTTTTAGTATTGATTAGTATCTGATTTTTGATACTTTTCACAACCCTGTTTGGTACCAGTAGTACCTTAATTTTTTACCATTCAACTGTACCCAACCCTAGCATATGACAAATATATATGCATACATATATATAT
>KN485948.1:1031-20898 GCA_000787095.1 Periophthalmodon schlosseri
CTGCATCAGAGGCTCCGGCTGCGTGTTGAAACTACAGACACTCTCTGACCCCTTTAATTATAAAAGAAAACTCAGGACATTTTACACTCTAGACAGAAGTATAAATATCTGCTCTGATCTTTCATAACTGCCCCACAGGCTCACAGGTAGAAAGCTGCTGCCCCCAGCACCAGGCGGCCGGCTACATTTCCCCTGCTCATCATCACTCGTCTCATTTGGAGCCGTTGCACTGCCCACTGCAAGACTCTGCAAGTGCAAGAATCCTGCCACACGTCTTACAACTTAAAGCTCCCACATTACTCTATTCTCTGATCTCTGTTATAATGTTGTTTCCTCATCACAAACAGACCTGGAGTTGTGTTTTGTTTCATTCACACATGTTTAACACACAAACCCTGCATATATAGGCCGAGTTCTTCTCTCAAACGGAAAACACTCTGTTCCACCTTGTGATGTCATTAAGTGGTAATACAGGAAGTGCTCCACTGTGTTTTTAAACTTCATGCACCTTCATTAGAATTATGTGGATGATTTCAACCCTGGAATTGCCCATCTTTACTGAACTAAAGGTAAAAGGAACTGTTAACTTGAAAACTACCACTACATGACATCATAAAAGGGAACAGAGCATTTTGAGCTTTGGAGATGTAGACAGACTAATAATAAAGGGTTACTCAGACATGTGTGAATGAAACAAAACACAACTCCAGGTATGTTTTTGATGAGGTAACAGCATTTGAACCATGGTTAAAGTTCACTCAATTTTGTGTAATACAGGACCTTTAAACATGCACCTTAATCAAACATTTAATTCCACAAATCATTATTGTTATGTATTTAAATCATAAAGCTAAAGATGTGCTATGTTCCACTTTGCTGGTGGAAAACTTGCATATAGCTTGTTTACACAGAGATGTTATTGCTTTATCTGGAACGTTCCACAGTATGGCATTATCTCCATGGAGGCAGATGCCTTCAGGTTACAGGTCCGATCTATGGACACAGTAAAAATGCATGTTATTCAAGATATTTTTAACTAATGCAGTTTTTAAACACAGGTAATTGGTTAATAAGTTTAATGTCATACTGTGGAACATTCCAGGAAATAAATTACATCTCCATGGAGACAAGCATGTGGTGGACACTTTACCAGAAGAGTTACACCTTTAAACAAATGGATGCAAACAAAAAGCATGTCTCTGGTGAATGGTAGAACACAGCATAAGTCTGCATATAGATACGTGTACCCATAGGAGTACGTTTGCAACATTAATTTGTAGTTTATATTTTCAAAACTGTTGTCAGTGTTTATGTTAGTGTTAAAAGTGTTTTGTTTTTTTTGTTTTTTTTCTGTCTCCAGGTCGGATAAGACTCTTTGCACTGACAACAGGAAGAAGAATGGCAAACTGTCCTCTGCGGTACCACCTCCCATTCCCATGTCTCCCATCGTAGAGAAGATGGAGGGTCTGAAGGCCATCCGTAACCGTAGCAACAGCCTGCGTTTGGGTCGTCTGGCCTTTTATCGACATCTGGAGAAGGTGGAGACCATGCGCTGTTTTTGGGAGCTGAAACATGTGGAACTGGAAGGCGGCAGCCAGCAGGTAAATCCCCATGTAATCACAACACTAACAGTATATGTGTATAGGGCCGGGTAAGAATGAGCCTAAAGAAACACCTGTCACTTTTTTTTCTTAGTGGACTTAAGACTTGACTGGTTTGATGCTAAATGGCCACTAGAGGGAGCCTTACCCTTGTCTCTCGTTTGAGCATACTGAAACAAATACTAGGAGCCTGATCAGTGAACTATAGTGTCCACCAGAGGTCAGCATTTTGCAGGGGTTGTAACACAAGCCTTGTAATGCATTTTAGGTAGAAGGGCACCTGGCAGACACACACACAGATCTCATACTGAAAGCATTGTCATTTTAAATACATAAATCTGCAACATAATTCCAAAAAACCACCTCATTTTTCATGTCGACGCAGATACAGTTCTCCTCAAGTTCCACCGGGGGAGTATGTTTTGGTGCAGGGGTCCCGCTCAGTGACCCCTGTGACCCTGGAATCGCCTCCCAGCTGCTTCTGCTTGTTAGCAACACGTCTTTGTATGACAATAATCTGAACTATGTCAAACAAAGAATGTAGAAAAGTTGAAGTTGTTTATCACTGATCACAATAAACCATAAATCAGTATGCAAATTGTTACAGAAACAAAACAGGACTCAGACAGTTTAAGTTTGTGAATATGCTACGAAACAGTAATGAAATAGACAGTGGTGCAACGTAACAAAGTAAAAGTAAAAGTACTGTGTTTAATTTGAAATGAATACTTTTTACTTTTACTTCACTACATGTGAGAGCAGATATCTGTACTTTCTACTCCACTACATGTTTGAACGGGACTGAAAAGTAAAAGTATTTTTTATAGTTTGAGACCTGCTGAAAAGGCTGAGGGTTTATTATAGTTTGAGCAAACAAAAATATACAAATGAAAACAGCTAGAAAAACAACTGAAAAAAAACACAGCACAAATCTTTATCAAAATCACTACATTTGAAGCCTTATAAGATCTCAAAATGTGCACAAAATATGTTTACTTTTTAAACAGGTACTTTGATACTTTTACTTAAGTAGATTTTTTCATATGATACTTTTACTTTTTTTTTTTTTGCTCCAGTGTCTGTGCTTTTACTCAAGTAACAAAATGAAGTACTTCTTCCACCACTGGAAACAGACATAGACTTATTACATTATTTTAAGTGTTTTATGTAAAAACAGTACAACAAACACACAGTACACCCAGTACACACAGTACACACAGTACACACAGTACACACAGTACACACATGCCTCTATAGGATGTAATACCTGCTCCAGTCAGACAGAGAGTTGTCTCACACTCACTCTCAGGCTAAAAACAGAGAACCCACAGACCTGCTGCTAAACATGATCTAACCAAAAAAAATTCACAAACTAGGAAACTGTTTTGGCGTTAGGTGCAACATAAAAAAAAATAATAATAGTAATAGTAATAACAGGCGTTGCGACAGTAGTTTGAGTAGTTCGGAGTGTTTGTCCACTGATCCGAAGGTTGGCGGTTCAAATCCCGCTCTCAACAAAAAAAAAACATCATTGGTTGAGCTGTCAGATCCACTGACCCACAGGTTGGCGGTACGATTCCAGCTCCTACAGATGATTACTGTCATTGTGTCCTTGGGCAAGACACTTAACCCACCTCACCCCCAGTGTCTGCGTAAAACGGTGTATGAATGTGTGTGTGAAAGGGTGAGTGGTTCCTTGATGTAAAGCGCTCTGACCCAGTGTCTCGTAAAACGGTGTATGAATGTGTGTGTGAAAGGGTGAGTGGTTCCTTGATGTAAAGCGCTCTGAGTGCCTTGACGGTGGAAAAGCGCTGTATAAAAATGTGACCATAAACCATTTAGTAAAATATAAACTTTGATAAAATAAAGGCATGCGTAAAAACGGAGGTGTTAAATACACATAGACTTAAACTTGAAAATAAACACAAAATATAAACATTACATTTAAAATAATAACACACTGAAATAAATCCATTCAAAAGACGACGCTATTTTGCTTAGGAGAGACCCACAAACGCCTTTAGCAGTTCCAATGACAGGTGTTTGTTCATCTCCCTCTCTGAGAAATCCTGTCATTATGAGCCCCTCTGCTCTGGCTGCAGTCTGTGGTATGGCCCGGGTGCCTCTTACAGATATAGTCAGGAGTATATGGTCAAAGTGCTGTGCTCAAAGTTAAAGGATACCAACGTCTCTCTCACATACCACCACCCGCAAGCCTCTGATTCTGCGTAGAGCACCCACAGTGTGAACCCTACACCACCTGTCCCCCTCTCGTCTCCGAGACAGCCTGTCCTCTCCTTTTAGGTCCCCGGTCCAGTGGCAGGAGGAAGTCAGGTGGAGCTGAATGGTGGGTGGGCACGTCTCACTGTTTGTAGTGGGCTGAGCGAGCTTGGAGCAGGAGGCCAGCTGGAGGCACGTTGTCCCGGCTCATGTCAACAAGTGTTTTGACACCACCCAAGACTGTCCCGAGATTAAACTAAAGCTACAGAGGACAACACGCTACCACAGGAAGCTTTCCATCATGGAGACCTTCCTTCGGGATAAAGACGTTTGGATTTTAGGCAGCGTGTGTTTAGTGGCGACTTTTCTGTGGCGGCGGATTTGGAAAGTATTTTCTGTGAAGAGGAGAAGGAGGTCATCCACTGACACTGAGGTACTCAAATAGTGACCAATGGGGCTGCAGCGTTGCATGGAGTTTGGGGCTGGAAGAACACTCTCGTGTTAAAGAACAGTTAAATAAAGATCGTGCATGGACTGGCATTGGGCCTGGCATTAGGGCTGGCATTAGGACTGGCATTAGGCCCTGCACCAGGCGCTACTACTGTGGTTGTGGAGTTATCATAGATCTACACTCTGTCACGTTTCTCTGAGGGCAGCTTCCAACAATCTGAGTTGCTAAGTTGTTTATATGCAAGACAGTAACACTATGGTTCTTTCATTCAGGTTTTTAGATTTAAACATGGCTTTTACTGCAGAATGCACACATATATGCTCACTCAATGTACAGCACTTATTGCATACATTATAAATTCTTTTATTAAACATTTGTTACTTGTGTGGAAGTGCAATGAATACAGTCAGTTTGTTATTCAAGTGGAGACTCTTTAGTTAATATGGCCAGAATGAGTGAGAAGAAAAGATAATATCCTCAAACAGGCGTCTTGTATCTGTCATAGCAGTGACATCTAAATTGTGCGGCCTATGCACTTAACACTGTCTGCCACATACACCTGACACAGGCCAATAAAGCTCCTCATATGTGCCTATTACACTGCAGGCTCCTCTCATAAAGGATGTAGTAGTGCTGAGTTAAAGCCGTTAAATCCTGCAGCGTACACTATAAGTTTTATTAGTGTAATCTAAAAATCCTCCAGCTACAACTTTACTGGAGTGTAACTACGTTTCGAATCTATTACGTTTCAGGATCGAGTGCGAAGAAGAAATAAAAACATCAAACTGATCTGCACATCATTCACGACATGAAATCCCTCCTGGAGCCGTCCAATGACATTTACATAGATAAATGAAGTGTGTGAGTGTGTCCCACATGTAACAGAGCTTTGACTTATCTCTAAACTTTTAGCAGGTGCTAATGTGTGTTAGCACAGTTAATGAGAAGGCCTTCTGCTCCAGATTTTCACACTCACATTGGCCCAATCAAGGAACCATGTCAGTCTCTTCAACAATAACAAAAAAACGCTGCACTGTGCTATACTCTAACTGTACATTTGAATTCACAGAAGCATAAGTAACATAAAAACCATCATTCTGACCTCACAGTGGGCACCAGAGCATGTTTCTCTACCATGGACTGTATAAAGAAGTGCATTAAGTGATTGTGACGTCACCCACAGCGTTTGGCTCCAGTCAAATGAAGCTCATCGAGGCTAGCAGCTATAGGGGCGAATTTGGAGCCGAGTTCTCATCGTAGTGCAGAAAAATACCTCAAATTTTCCCACTAGTGCAAAGAAACCCCCACTCCCAAAAATTATTGCTCCAGCTGCCATGTATTGAACGATAAGTCTATGTAGTATTTATTGTGACAGGCCTATGTGTCATGTGCGTATTTCCCTCTTAGGAGCACTTCTGTCTCTTGGTTGAACATGCAGAATAGTGTCTTACTCTTTCTTATGTTCTGTGGTCTCATATTGTGGCAGTATCGTTCCAGCTCTAGTCCTCCCTCGTGTTTGATATTGGTGAGCTGTGCCCTCTCAGGCTTGCGGTGTGGATCCCTGTGTGGTATGGGGGCTCCATGGGAATGTGCTCTTTTTGCTTGGACTCTTCTGGGCTCTTCACCGGTGTCTCTTTACAGGCGTTTGCATAACTCATTACCCGACCAGTGCTGATAGTGGTGGTAAACCTTGGACAGGACAAGCACAAACAAAACGTTCTGCGGTTCTGAAACATGTCTGCAATAGGACTTTGATAAACAGTTCAAATGTTCTTATGACACTGTGTTTTGTGTGTTGCTTCTTACAGTGTTGAGTAAGTGTGCTGAGGAGGCAGGAGTGCAGATAGGAGTGGGCGGTCGGGATGCTGGTCCCTGGACACAGCATCACTCTGTTGAGACTTTGATCGATGTAGCTGAGGCATAGACATAGACTTTGTAAAGAAGTGGACTAAGTGAGCGTGATGTCCCCCATAGCGTTCGGCTTCGGTCAAATGATAAGTGAGGTGATGTCCCCCATAGCGTTCGGCTTCGGTCAAATGAAGCTCATCGAAGCTAGCAGTTATAGGGGTGAATTTGGAGCCGAGTTCCATATTTGGAATTCCGACAGTGAGTATCATAGCAACCAAAGAGCCAATCCGAAGTGAGGCTGTTGATGATAACACCCTTTCCTACCCACACTGCTGATTTAGCAGGGAGCTGGTGCTTAGCAACGCTGTCAATCAAACCTTTTGCTAATGGTAGCGGGAGCCAACTTGAGGAAAAAAGGTGCCTGATTTGTCTGTTATTAATGTTCATATCTTAATTTACAGACACAATTGTGAAATAAAAACACCAGCACTTTGATCGATGTAGCTGAGGCATAGACTGAGGGGAAGAGGACTGACTGTGGTGTTTATGTTCTTCTTATGTGCTTCTTCATCAGCTCAGGACCTGCAGATTGCACAGGGACAACGTGAAGTGATTGAGATGAAAATTCGTGGTCCATGTACTTGACTGGAAAATGGTGGCCTGCTCCCTCCAGTTTGGCCATAATGCTAATGTGGTTACGCTAAGTTACACTTTGGGATCAACCGGTGGACGTGGAGCTTGGGGTCTGGGGATGTCTTAAAGCAGACCTATTATACAAAAACTCCTTTTCAGAACTTTTAACCATGTCATAGTTGTTACCAAATCACCATTTACTCACCCGAAGTTGTTTTTGGAGTGATTCGTGCATGTTTGAGCAATCTTTAATCACTTATTTTCAAGACGCCATATTGCCGATCAATACCCATTTTCACCGCGACCGGCACATGCCCACTGCTCTGTACTTACATTCTTCAGTTTTATCGGTGATACAGGATTCGGCAGCGTTGCGTAGTCATTTTGGTACAAATTTAGAAAAAATCCGCTACTTGTTAGTGTGATGTGCAGCTATCCATCGGAGGTGCTGGCTCTCTGTTGTGATGACGTTTACGGCGACGTGAGCTCCCACTGGGCACCGCGTTTTTTTTAAGTCGTCGATGAATAATGCTTTTTAAAATCTGCAAATTATAACATAATGATCCACGGGTGTCATAGACTAGTACTATTATATAGACGCATACAGCTTGTGATACCGATATTAGACACTTTACAATTTTTCTCCATAAAATATCTCAGTGCTGTCGACATGAAATTTTCACAAGACAAAAGCATCATCCCACAAACTCCACTCAGTCAAAGTCAGTCAAAATCAATCCATAGATGTCCTTAAACTGTTTTATGTGCAGTAATGTGAAATAATACAGGGACAAAAGTAAAGAACACGTAAGGAGTGGGAGGTGCAGGAGAAAGTCATGGAATACCAAGGTAATTCCCTGTAAAATGCTGCACTGGTTAGAGAAGGATCACGAATGTTCTAGAGAGCACTGTCCTAATCCAGAAGTGGAAGACGAACCACTTGAACGTAGAAATAATCATGATCAGGTTTCTGACAGAGGACAGGGAAGACTCAGAGGAGGAGTTCAAGAGCCTTACATCACTTGTGGGATTCTTCAGAAAGACCTGGATCTGAAACATGAGACCAAATCTGAACATTACCAGTCAAAAGTTTGGACACGCCCTCTCATTAAGTGTTTTTTTTTCTTTATTTTTACTACTTTCTGCATTTTATATACATACAGAAGACATCAAATATATGAAGTAAGATATATGGAATTATGTAGTAAAGGAAAAACAAAGTTAAATAACTCTACTAAGTATTTTTCGACAAAGCAAAGTGTGGATACTTTGAGGATTTGAATATAAAATGTAAACAAAAAAAGTTGTTTGCTATATAATCCCATATATATTACTTCATATATTTGATGTCTTCTGTGTGTATATAAAATGTAGGAAGTAGTAAAAAAAATAAAATAAAATAAAAATGAGCAGGTGTGGCCAAACTTTTGACTTTAGAAAAAAAAATACTGAAAAAAATAGTTTTCAGCTCCTGTAAATTGTGATTAGGTGGAGCGCCTCTGTGTTTTTAAAGTCCACAGACCTTCACTAGCCTTATCCTAACCATTTCAGTGCTCAAACTACCTTTACATCACCATATCAGCTTTAACGTTAGAAACTATTGTTCTCGGCCTCATTTAAACACACTCAGAGAGCATTTCTGTGACATACTCAGAAAACAGGGCAGGGCACTTTCCAAAAATATTCATTATCTGAAGCAGCAAAAGTGGATGCTAATACTAGTCTATATGTTTTATGTTGATTGATGTCCAGTTTGCATTCGAGGAACTGATTTCACACAAAAAAAATCTGCTTTGCATTGGTGAATGGAAATCCGGATATGTAAACTTTGGCTTACAGACACTTAATGTCAGTTTCACGTATAAAATCAAATAAAATTTCAATGTGTCTTAGGCAAAGTGTTGAACATCTGCAGATCACACAGTACACACAATGTACACAAAGTAAATACAATGTTGAAAATACTCAGGTTTAACTAAAAAAATGTCTAAATGCATAGTAACCTTTAGCATAAAAACACATATTAAAAAAGGCAGTTATGGCACCGTAGTAGTTATGATCGTTACATCTAAGAATACACAAAATCGATGCCATTTGAAAGTTAGGGCTGAACTTTGAGACAAAAAATGTTTCCCTCATATTGATATATCACATTTTTCTGTTTTATTTTGGTCTGTTAAAATGAAATAAAATTCCCTTTTACAATTTCAATATTAATTTCCTGATCACAGATTGATTAAACATGTCAACAAGCTGATGTTTGGTGATTAGAGACGACTGAACTTTGGTGTTAATTCAATCTAACTGCACAGATGAAGTCAACATTTCTTCTTAACATTTTAAAAATACCTCATTAATCTCAGAGTGGATCCATGTTATGCAAAATGTTTACGTCCCTTATGTGTGTTTAAGCAGCAGTAACTCAAAGCCTGTTGTAACATGTGTTTAAGCAACAGCAGAAGAAGTGAACGATAGAGTTACATGAAGTACTCAAACATCACTGACCACTGTATGGATGAGGCAATTATCCCCTCTAGTGGTCAGAGGACAGAACAACAATTACTCACTAGGAAATACAAGTTCACTAACATATACTGTTCCATAGGGTGAACACATCAAATTGCAGTAGAAGTGGGACAAATTGAGATGTTAAGGCTTTTTAAAATTCAATTATTACATTTGTAGATATAAAAAAAATAGAAAAAAAAACAGCAAAAGCATAAAAAGTAAGGCATGCATTGAAAATGAATAAACCTAACAAGACTTTCATATTTAGCCACATATAAACAAAAGACAAAAGATTTAAAGCCCTGCTCTATTCATGTTTATGTTTTTATAATTACATTACAGGACTGGGAATATAAGCTGTAGCCCTGTTATGAATTATTTGTCTTTGATCCCAAGCAATATGGCGCTACACAAGGAGTCGCCTTACTGTTCTTAGCATAGTTTTTATTACATGTTACTTATAGTTTAAGGAAAAAATGACACATTCTCTAAATTGGGAACGAAGGTCATGCAGGACAACCAAAAAAGGAACAAGGGGCCTTCACATATACAATATATATACACCTAGCTTTTGTAAAAAAAAATCATTTTGACAATTTGGAATGATATTATTACACAACATGTCATTTTGTTTGGGGTTGATATTTGATTTTGAAGTCACGTTTTTATGGAATTTTTATATTATGACACAAACGCGAATTCATGGCTTTCAGCTTCCTGTTTATAGTTACCATTTTGAGTACTTTTCACCATTCAAAAGATATAACGTTTAGCTTTGATTTGTTAATTACTTTGACAACTGTGCTAACTCTTCACCTCTCTGAAACCCATGGACCTCGCCTCTCTGGTGTTTTAAATGGCATTGGTTCATAGAGATACTGCATGTGAGTGTTTGGGGCTCTGGGATTAGTTGTGATTGTACAGGGTCAAAGGTCAGCGCTGATGGGGAATCTTCTTTCAAACACCAGCACGATGCCCAGTTGTCTTTACATTACATAACACTGACAGCAAACTCATAAGAAGTGAGATGGAGTCGGTCTATTTTGGATTCACATACCAGTCAAAAGTTTGGACACGCCCTCTCATTCAATGTTTTTTTTATTTTTTTATTTTTTATTTTTACTACTTTCTACATTTTGTACACATCAAATATTGTATATGACGTAACATACAGTATATGGAATTATGTAGCAAAGAAAAAAAAGGTACATATATATCTTATTTATATATGTCTTCTGTTTGTATATAAAATGTAGTAGTACTAGTAAAAATAAAGAAAAAAAAAAACATTGAATGAGGAGTCCAAACTTTGACTGGTATGTACATGTTTACCTTATGTAACATATTTACATGCAGGACACACAGCCCAAATAAAACAAGGGCGGTGTCTCCATTAAAGGCCTGTTTAGTGCTGGAGGTCAGGGGGGGGGTGCAGAGACTTATCATGGAGGCTGAGCTGTGAAAGAACAGTGTGTCACCAGACTGAGGTGACAGAACAGCTCTGATAAAGAAGCAGCAGCCGGAGACAAAAGTGTTACCCTCTACTATTGTCAGGTTAACTTTAAAGGAGCACTACGTAACTTTTCTAAGGGAGGGTCTCATCTCCATGGAAATGTTATTGCGTTGCCTTGGATGACGAGAGGATGGCTCCGATAAAGAAGCAGCAGCCAGAGGCAAATGTGTTGCCCTCAATAAATAAAGTAAAAAAAAACCCAAACCAAAACAAAAAAAAAAACCCCAAAAAACAAAAAAGTGTTACCGTCTACTATTGTCAGGTTAACTTTAAAGTGCATATGACTCACTTTACTAAAACACAGTGAAGATCATTATTTTAAAGGTTTTGCAAAAATTTAAAAATAAAAAAAATTCCAGTTTGGCAATTTTTTTAGGTTTAAAAATGTACTTCCTGGTTGGAAATGATGACATCACACCAGGGAACTGGATAACTGTTACCTGGCAACCATGTTATACAAAAAAAGCCCTTTCAGGGTGCTGATAAATACAAATACAAATATAAATAATATGAATATAAATAAATATAATAAATATAAGACACACCAACACCATAATTTCTTTTGAATAATGTTTAAAGTATCAGAAAAAAAAAAAAAAAATGTCGTTTAACTAGGGTGTGATGTCATCAATATGGGACTCTCTACTTCCAGTCATTTTCAACGTATTTTTCAACTTTTCTTCACACACTACTTCTTGGTTGGTGTAAAACTATCACTTATATTTACTACAGGTATTACCCCAATAATTTAAGTTAAAATTAGGAATCATGGGAACCTGTCATACGCACTTTAAAGGAGCATTATGTACATTTTTGAGGGCGCTCATCCCGTTTGTCTTCAGGAGATGTTACTGCTTTGGAAAGTTTCACAGTACAGCATTAAACTTATCTATTAAAAGAAAAGCAGAGGATGCCACCAGGCCAAGTTACAGGTCACATCTGTGGAAAGGCGATCACGTTCATAGTGTTTTTAAAGTTATTTTTCCAGCAATAAAAACATCTGTAATTGAAGAAATGCATTAAAATGATCAATTCTACATTGACCGCATCAAAACTGGGACTTAACCAGGACTAAACCCGAAACTAAACCTGGACTACAGTAGGACTAAAATAGAAAGTAATGCTATGCCACTGAATGAGTATTTAAATTATATGTTTTTTTGCAGGCGTTAACTCAAAGCTAAAATAAATGTTTTGGTGTCTAAACTCTTCCTGTTTAATTTCATTCAAGGTAATGTTATTTAAATGTAAAGTGTCCCCTTTCACCCCTGTTTAAATGCTCAGACTACAGTGCTGTTTTATTTGTCTGCGTAGCCTTTATATTTTTAGCATTGCCATAGCTATCCTTGTAGTCAGAGTGATACCTCCAGCTTGTTCTATTGTACGCACAGACCCAGGGAATGCACTATTTTTGGGCTTTGTGTAGCAGAGGCATGGGGGTAGTCACCAGGCTGGTATGGTGTCTCCTTCATAGGGATGCCATTTCGGGGGAAGCCCTGGATGGATCCGGGGCCCTCGATCTGTCACTGACCAGAATCTGCTCCAGGGAGAGGCTTGGATGTCGGCAGTAAATTTATACACTGTTAAACTTTAGTACTGCTATCAAGTGGAGTAAGTGAGAATTCAAAGCTTTCAACGTATTGTAAAAAGGCTGTTACAAGTACAGTTGAAAGGCCAGTTCTTAATATTAATTTGCTCAAATATATAAAAAACAAACAAACTAAAAAAAAACCCCAAACAAACAAACATGTAAGTGGGCTCGCCTCTCCAAAGAGCTGACCTGTATCTTCGCCTGGTGGAGTCCCCAGATACTGTACTGCTATACTGTGGAACATTCCGGTAAAGCAATTTTATCTCCATGAACACAAGCTGGTGGTATCAGAAAAGTTATACAGTGCAGCTTTAAAATAAGTATCAAAAGCTCCCAGTGGGAGCTGACGTCGCCCTAAACGTCACCACAACAAAGAGCCGTGTAGCTGTCGGCGCCTCCTATGGATAGCCACACATCACACTAACGAGCAACAGATTTTTTTTCAATTGTACCAAAATGACTACGCGACGCTCCCGGATCCTACGCGTATCAGCGATTAAGAAAAATGCAAAATGGCATCTTGAAAATAAGCGATTAAAGATTGCTCAAACATGCACGAGTCACCGCGTATCAGGATTAAGAAAAATGCAAAATGGCATCTTGAAAATAAGCGATTAAAGATTGCTCAAACATGCACGAGTCACTCCAAAAACAACTTCAGAGGGTCACTGGGAAGGAAACAACCATAACATGGCTAAAAGCTCTGAAAAGTCAATTTTGCAGAATAGGTCTGTTTAAAGAATATATGTACTGGGTTTTGCTTACCAGTGAAACCCCTATATGGAAAACAGACTTCACAATGAAAGGCACGTCACCAGATGGTCCCTAACCTCAGTGCCACCAGCTTTACTACAACTGTTAGCATTCAGTTTGATGGAGTCACTATTTATTTCCACCTCTTGCTCCACTTTACAGTACAGGATGCTATGACATGAATTTATCTCACTGTCTATTCATGTTCCCTTTTGTTCATATGTTACTCCATTGGTGCAGACAACAGCTTACAAGGTTCCAGAATAAGCATTATGGTCTGTTTGTGTCATCTGCTGAGTAACTCTATCTGTGAGTAACTGTGTAGGATTCACAGGCCGCGTCACTGTTGCTAACACTGTTTGAATATGGCACTGGCTCTGGTTTAGCAGTTACCCTTTCTAAGACTGGCAGGGTACAGTTAAACCCCACCTGCCCCCGGGACCAGCAGTCGGCCAATCAGAGAGCGCTTTACTTCTGAGTAGCTCCTGATGTACTCATGCTTTAGATATTAGCAGAAATGTCTCACTGGTGTTAAATGTGGTTAACGAGATTAGCTGTTCTTGTTTTCTTTTATTAACTTTTGTTTGCAGTGCTATTCGTATTCAGTTCTTATTAGCATTTGTCTTGCTTTTAGATTCTATAGAGTTATCTTCTTGTTTCTTTAGCATTTTCTGACGATGCTTTGCCTGGAATGCTCCACCATATGGCATTAAACTTTATCTATCTTGCATTTATTTAATTACAAGTTTTTTGTTTTTTTTATTGCTCAAAAATATAGGTGGTCACAACTTTCCACAAAGTATCTGTGGAAAGGTGGTCACACCTTTCCACAGATACGAGCTGTAACTTGACCCGGTGGCGATGCCTGCTTATCTCCATGATATAAGTTTAATGCACTACTGTGGTACATTTTAGCTCTCCATGGAGACAAGCAGGCAGTCAGAATAGTTTCATTCAATACATTCATATGTAGTATTACTGCAAGTGATAGGATTTTTCATTGTAAAGTAAAATAGAGATTATAACAAAACGATAACTTTACACCTTCAAAAATCTGATATTTTGATATTTGAAATTTTAAAAGCTTGTCTCCAAATCAGATTTCTTTTAAAGAGGGGGTATTATGCAAAATCAATATTCTTAATATAATGTTGTTCCCTCATCAGAAACTTGCCTGAAGAGGTTTTATATCTCATCCATGCATGTTTGAGGAATTTAGAGATCTCTCCCGGGCCCTATTCAAACCCTTAGCTACAAGATTCTGTGCCATGCTCCACCCACAACCCTACGTCACCCATGCTCCCACACGACAATTCTCCATAAATATACAAAAACATGATATAAAACAATACACTACAGCTTCACAAACCTGATGCGAGTTTCATTAGCAGAACACATTCTGATTGTGATGTGATAGCGCTGTGAAGGGGGAGAGAGTGTCAAAAGTAAAAGTGAAACATAAAACATATTAATTTTCAGCAAATTTAGCATTTTCAAAACAATAAAAGGTAACATGGTGATCTAAATATGTTATGTGTTAGCAGTTAATATCCCATAGAAGTAAAATAGCCCCTCTTTAAATAATAAGCATAGCTCTAAAATTGTTCGTAATTGTTCGAAGAATTCATTTAGCTGTTCAGTGAGCACACCCTCTTGTTGTAAGCCTGTTCCTCTTGAGTCTGGCCTGTGCTGTAGCTGTCTGTGCAGTGTGACAGCTGACAGCCCTGGTCCAGAGCAGTTCTGGGGACACAGGGAGGGTCAGGTTTTTCCGGTGCTGACAGATGGACGTGAGCCCGAAGGCGCCAGTGACACCCTCCTCCTCAGATACACTGCACCAGGGCCTTTAACCATCTGTGTGTGCCCAGACAGCCCTCCTCCCCATATACCACTGTGCCAGGGCTTTTACCAGTCTGTGTGTGTGCCCAGACACCCCTCCCCCTCATATACCACTGTACCACGGTCTTTACCAGTCTGTCTGTGTGTGTCCCCAAACACCCCTCCTCCCCATATACTACTCCACCAGGGCCTTTACCAGTCTTTCTCTGTGTGTACCCAGACAACCCTCCTCCCCATATACCACTGTACCAGGGCTTTTACCAGTCTGTGTGTGCCCAGACAGCCCTCCTCCCCATATACCACTGTACCAGGGCTTTTACCAGTCTGTGTGTGCCCAGACAGCCCTCCTCCCCATATACCACTGTACCAGGTTAAGGTACACTTTATTGTCCCCATAGGGAAATTTGCCCTCTGCATTTGACCCATCCTTCAATGCCTCTGGGGCATCCCCTCAGGAGCAGTGGGCACGCAGTGCCACACCCGTGGACCCATCTCCATGATCTTGTTGCTAGGCTTGGTCAGGACTACCTTCACTGGAGGACTGTACCTATGGTACATGTTTGGGTTGGTGGGGGAAACTGGAGTGCTCGGAGGAAACCCACCAAGACACGGACATGCAAACTCTGCACAGAAAGGCCCGGCCGACCTGGGGATTGAACCCTGAACTTGCTTCTTGCTGTTAACCACTCAGCCACTGTGTCACCCACGGCCAGGGCCTTTACCCGTCTGTGTGCCCAGACACGTCCCAGACAGAAAAAATCACCAAAGGCAGTAGAAAATCATGTGTTGTAAGTGAGGCATGCAGGTCCAAAGGGGGGCAAAAGGGTGCACTGTAACCTCAGTTCAAAATGTTTACCCCCTCATTTCAGTCGCCAAAAATAATGGCACTTAATGGAAGCGTATTATGTTTGCACCCATTTGAAACGCGAATGCACCTTCAGTCAGTTTGGTCTGCACCCGGGCCTGGAGTTCTTGTAAGTTCAGATACCTAAAATGTGTACTTAAGTACAGTACTTTACTGCTTTTACTTCATTACATTCCACCATTACCTATTATAGTACCCTACCTTGTCTGAGAACATTTTTGATAATAAAACTGTTTGATTAATTAGGCTGTTTCATTTGTTTAGTATCAAACAACACAATACATGGTATATATTCTTATTCAACCATGGCTTTGAGCACCAGTGAGTTCTTGACACTATTCCATATAAACATTTGGTCTTTGTCCCTGAACATTTGAGCACTTAACGTCCAGCTATTTTCACCTCCATCTAACCACGTAACCGAGACCCAGTGCTGGGAATCTGTGTCAATTGTGAAACGTTCTGAATGTCTGCGTATTTGTTTATGAGAAAGACATGGCATTTGACGCGGTGTAGAAATGACCAGAGCGACCCTCGTCTTTAACATTGCCCCAGTGTTTTATGTTGGTCACGGCCTGGCACATAAAGCCACCTGTCATCCTCGCCTGCTAAACAATTAAACTTACTCGTGTCAAAGATAATCCACACAGCTGATCACAAATTCAAAGTAAATTTACCAAGTATTCCCTTCATAATTCCTCCTTTCCTTGAGCGAGTCTTCTTGATGTGGTTGTTTTGTGTTTTATGTGTTTGTGTTCGTTTTTATGGCGTCATATTTCAAACTCACATTGTTGGGATTCTAACACCTGCTGTCGAGCTTTCATAGTATCTCGAATATCACATAGCGATCCTCTCCAGCATCTCCAGCTAACTCCCATCTATCCCCAACCGCACACTCAAGCCCCCCTCTTATCACTGCCACTCACACGCTGACGTCCACTGGGGGCTGCACTTTGAATTGGACCATAGCTATTTGCTATTCTTAAATTTAAACCGTGCTGTGCTGCGATGAAGGAGAGTGCTTTGTTGTCCACTGCCTACGGATTGGTCTAGGAAAATGATTCTTGTTTTGGAATCGCTCAAGCCTGCATGAAGACAACATCATCAGTCAGATTAATTTCCTCGGGGGTTTTGCTTTCAAGCAGCTATGAGTTCCAGCCTGATAAACTCTCTGGCAAAGGTGTACGACCCTAACCCTCTGCAGAAATCTGGAGCGAGGAAGCTGTCTCTTAGCAGCTCTGACAAGTCCCAAGCTCTAACAACGTCTCCCTCATCTTCGTGTCCTGTTTTAAATGACCCACTGCGTTGCGTGGAGAGCCGCATGGACTCCCTAAGTTCTCAGATGGAGCGTCTTCTCAACATGCAGCAGACCGTCCTGACCAGACTGGATGGCTTGTCCCAAGATGTGCGCGGTATGGGGCGAGATCTTGCTCTCATGAGGGGCGATGGATGTAGCGTTGGGAGTCGGCGCAGCTCCGGGGATGAGGCCGGTTATCGAGAGCTTCGCGTGGCCGTGGAGAAGACCGGAGACAGGGTGGATGTCCAGGGACGCAGGCTGGAAACGGTGGAGCGGATTGTGGAGGGAACGCAGCAGGTCATCAGCTACATCGGGGAGGTGGTGAAGAGCTCCAGACTGGTGGAGCTGCTCTTTAAACAGCCAGGGAGGAAAAGCAGAAGGAAGGTGAGTGGAGGTAGAGCACGATATGGGACGATATGGGGGACACATGGAGTATGGATTATAAATTAGGGCTGCAAAGAAACTGATATTGCAAAAAATAAATACATCGCTTCCCCATTTTACAAATCTTGTGTTTTTGAAAGACAAATTGACAGACTGTATTCATGGTTTTGGACAATGGTCACATTTGTATATCACGCTTTTCCACCTTCAAGGCTCAAAGCGCTTTACATCAAGGAACCACTCACCCATTCACACACACATTCACACACCAGTGCACGCAGACACTGGGGGCGAGGTGCGTTAAGTGTCTTGCCCAAGGATACAACAACAGCGTTCATCTGTGGGCGCTGGAATCGCACCACCAACCTGTGGGTCAGTGGATCGGACCGCTCTACCAATGATTTCTATGTCGACAGCGGGATTTGAACTACCAACCTTCAGATCAGTGGACAAACACTACTACTTTCCTTATTAGGTCCTACGTTAGACTTGAAGTAACAGATATTAAATGAAAAATATTCTATGCAGACAAATTGATATTATTAAAAATAAAATGTTGACCCTAAATAAATATCACAGTTGTCCTGGTACCCTGAATTTATTTTAGTTTTTTTCTCTCTTTTTTGCGGAGGATGAGCCACCTGCTTGTCTCCATAGAGATGTTATGGCTTTGGCTGAATTGTTCCACAGTATGGCATAAAACCATTTATTTAAGTGGGGGTGATTTTATTTTCTCTCTTAGACGAAAGCTGGCAGTTCGAATGACAATGTTCTTGACATAAATATCATTGGTTGAGCGGTCAGATCGACTGACCTACAGGTTGTCGGTGTGATTCCAGTTCCCACATATGAATGCTGTCATTGCGTTGTTGGCCAAGACACTTAACTCACCTCGCCCCCAGTGTCTGTGTACACTGGTGTGTGAATGTGTGTGAATGGGTGAGTGGTTCTTGGATGTAAATGAAGTGAAATGCCTTGAAGGTGGAAAAGCGCTATATAAAAATTTTACCATTTACCACAAATATATGAACTTAGAATCAACATTTACATATGTTTTGTATATATAGAATTGACTGGGTTGTGCTTGGTTTGGAAATTGTATCAGATATTTTGTGTATCAATGTTATGTTAAAAATCTGTTATAATGGTTTGTTAGATCCAACCTGAGTTGCTTTTTCCAAATATGATTCTTTGACTGAGGTCTAAGGCTACGTTTCTTCAAAGCCACATTTCGAGTTGAACTGTTCGCTCTCACATTTCCATTCTGAGGTCAGTTTTAACCTGGAAGTGTTCCTCCATTAGCCGCGGGCATGAGCTCTGGATATGAGTGTGTTACTGTTTATAAGCTCTGCTCTCACCAAGTGAAAGGCCTTAGTGCATTGTGTACATTGCAGTAAAAACAGTAGGAGCTTCACTAAAGGTTGCTCTGTCAACTTTATACAGAGCCTGTTTAAAAGTGCACTATGTAACTTTACGTTCTCGTCTCCATGGAGATGTTATTGTTTTGCCTGGAATGAGTCGTATCTGGAGACTAGCAGATTAAGCCACCAGGTCAAGTTGCAAGTCAGATCTGTGGAGAGGCAAGCACACTACAGTAAGAATGCAAGGTCTTTCAAGGTAATTTTTGAGCGATAAAAACACCTGCAAGCTCTAACGGAATAAATGCAAGATATGTATAGATATGGTTAATGCCACACTTGGGAGCATATTCAAGGCAATACAATAACATCTCCATGATGACAAGCAGAAAAGTTACATAATGCACCTTTATAATAGCACATTTATATTATGTAAATTATGTATGCTGTTGTTTTTGTCTTCCAAACCTTTTGCCCTCATGTTGTTAAGTATTTCCTTAGGGTATTATTAGTTCCTTGTCCACCAGTGTCGTTCTCTGCAATGTTAAGTAGTTTTCCTTGTCACCGTCTGGTCGCAGTGTTACAGGGTGTGTTTGATTGGAGTCAGACTGCTTATCTTATCCCAAAAGTCCTTATCGGCTCAGACTGGGACAGCGACTGCACATGTTCTGGCTCTGGAGAAGTGAGAGTCCCCTGTCCTTATATGAAAACACTGTTCTCCACACTTTGTGAACGCTTGACATCGTGTAGTGTTCTATGTAGTGTGGGTTTATTTTTGTCTCACCTGCGTCTGACATTTGACAGACTTTCCATGGAAATATAGTTGGCTACTGTGCTGTCATTAGTCTTCATAAATCCATTCTTCACATAACATGGGGATGGGGATGAGTATTTTAATTGCTATTTTAATACCTTAAAAACATTCACTTGTAAGATGAGTCTTGAGAACTCAGAACTCTCCACAGATCTGACCTATTTGTGTGTTTCAGCTTTCTGTTATATGCAACAT
>KN485949.1:3150-37601 GCA_000787095.1 Periophthalmodon schlosseri
CGGGTGGGCTAGCCTTCAACGCGCTGCTCCCGGGTCATCCATAACCACAGCACCGCAGCTTTGCCTCACCCAAGAAGTCACCCCAAGAGTGTAGGGAGGGGCGAGGAGAGAAAAGGGGCTTTGGGAAATGGTGGTCTTTATACACGAATGAAGGAAAAATATATTTATCAACTTTACGTACATTCACACAAACAAAATAGTATATGCAGATGCTAAAGGTAAGGAAATCTTCATGACAAACTACACGGGAAAGGAGACGTATTAATTGGTTGTGTTTGCTGCATGTGTAGAATATTACTTTATATTTTGTTCATTATAACCCCCAATACTGATCTAAAATGAAACAGCCCATTGACTTCATGCCTACTCCCTCCCTCTGAGCGTCAGTCACGTTTGTTTCGATACCAATGTTCAACGGGTCATAAGTTTCTCAGATTAGCGTCCGTGTGTCTGTCAGTCAGGTTAAGGTCAGCTGCATTAGACCCATCCTTCAGTGTCAACCTGTCAAGAGCAGTGGGTAGCGTCCAGGGACCATGGAAGTATAGTAAGATCTGGAAGATGAATCAAAGATGGCGGCGTATTTTTTTCAATGGGTGCGAAATGCCCCCCCCCACTTCCAAAAAACATTCTTCCGCATTACTTCCTGAATACTGGCCTGACGCTGCCCAATGTGTGATGTCATAAATGTGGACCACGTGATCAGTTCTGACCAATTAGAGCAGGCTCAGAGCGGGCTCAGAGCGAGGCTAGGCTAAATCTTACAAAGTTAACTTTTAAGTTCAGTTTGTGAAAATACAGAAGAATCCCTACAAAACTCGACTTTTGTGAAAGCTGTGGATGCCCTGTCAGCTGAACACGGGCAGTTTGAATTCCCAAAAAATGCATTGTGCTCTATAAGAGAATTCTTTCTCGGCCAGAGCTCCCGGGAGCTGCAGTACCTAGTCAATCTCACACGGGGACAGAGAGGGAGTGTCTTATCCAGGTCTTATTACAAAGCCATGCCAGGGGCGCGTCTCCATGATCTTGTTGCCAGGTTTGGTCAGGACTTCTGTAACCGGAGGATTTCACCTATTGTCCATGTTTTGGGTTGATCACATGCAACTTAGTTCACAAAGATAAGCCAGGCCTACTTCTGATTGCTAAGAACCAGCATTTCCGTTGTGGTTGGCACTTCTGCTAAGTGTGAATTCTTTTCATTTCTATGTATATTGTTGTATAGAAAAGTCTTGCAGCTAAAATGTTGATTCGTATAAAATGCTCAATGTTCACCAACAAGTTAACAATGCACTGATTCTCTGGGAGGCTTGAAAACAGCTTTGTAATCCCTATAGAATTTATTTGCTGTTGAGATCAGCAGCCTTCTGCAGATTAGCAGCCCTATGCAAATAATACAACCGGAGAGATAATGGTGGCACCCGTGGCAATATCTAGATAAGGTCAAAATGAAAAGTGTGTAGTCTTGGCTGGCCGGGCATTATGACCCAGCCTAAATCATTCAGACAACAGCCGGGCAGTGATGTGAGATTTTCTGAGCACTGCTACCTTCAACCTTAACAATACAGGATGACTTAAACAAGAATGAATCACTCCAAATTGTCTATGGCAAATATAATACATGATACCTCAAGAAGTAGGAAGATATGCATCCCAAATGCTCATGTTTAATGTAACAATCATTTCCATGGGCCTCAAAGAATGAGATTTCCAGACTGTTTTAACAGTGAAGGGGATGGTCCCTCTGTGACAGTGGAACTAACTCCTGTAATTACTCTCCCAGTGTTGTGGAGACGTTCATTCATTTGGATTTACTCTGCCCGGGCCTCCCTCCTCATTATACATGATTAATCACACAAAGACCTATGTGTCCTGGGCCTGTACTCACAACTGCAGGATACTCAGGAATATAAGCTCTTACTTTCAAACATTCAATCAGGTTGTACAGTTATAATTCAGTTAATATCCTTTTTTTATTTAAAATAGATGAATGGCCTATACCTGAATTATTTAGTGTAGTTCATAAAATGCTCTTTACTCCTTTGTGTACTGTAAACACTGGATAATATTTCCTATACATTATATAAGCATTTTGTTGGATGAAAAACCATTATATTACGAAACTACTGTATGTGACTATCCCAAACAGTTGTTCCTCTGTTATGGTTCGACATCAGACATTTTATTGTGAAACATGTTTTTAACTAATTCACAGCAGAGGGGAAAGCCATAACCTGAATTACAGCACAGTTGACATACAGTGTACAGTGTTGTGCACATAATACACATTTAATAAGCAAGAAAAAATACATAAAATGTACCTTAAAAAATGTACATGAAAAAAAGAATAAATTAAAAACAACCAAAAAGGTGTATAAAAACACTTGATTTTAGAAATGTGTTTTGATTCTACACAATGACATTCACGGTAGTAAGGAAATGTATCATCCATTTGACTCATCTCAAAGTCTTTAAAGTCCCATCCCGTAACTTTTTAATCGAAAAATAAACTAAAACCAAAGCATATATTTTCATTGTGGATGTTTTTATTGCTCTAAAAAACTTGCATCTTTAGTGGGCTCGCATCTCCACAAACCTGACTCAAACGTGGCCAGTTGGAGGGCTGCTGGTCGGCATGGAAATTTTTGATGTTTTGGATAGAGTGTTCCACTGTACATGGCAAAAAACAGATCAGACCGAACGCAAAAGCTACAAAATCAGCTCCAAATCAAAATCATGTCAAATTGTCCTGATAACTGGATTCACCAAGAACAATCCAACCACTTTTCCACGCATCAGCAGCACTAACTTCCCTCTGCTCTTGTCTTCCCGACCGCTCTACTGAGATGTGGGAAAGTTATCACCGAATTGCCATATCTACAAAGCCTTCCGTCCTCTTTTTAATCTGTCGAAGCTAGCTAGCTAACTCCGTACGCCGCCGAGGGTGGACCACAACAGCGTGCTAAGAATGGTTTATTTGTTGTATGTAGAGAGAAAAAAAAAAACACGTGGGGAGCGTTTTGCAGCCCGTCAAATCGCGGAGGTTAATTGAAAAACAAGATAAACACCACGTGCAAGGCTCAAGGAAAGATCTGCAGACTCGTGCCTTCTTGCGACTGTGCAACCAAGATAAAAATGTGCTATGGTTAACTGCCACGTAATTTCTTCTACTTAATTTTAGTCAAATTAGTAAAAAATATACAGTAGTACAGATAGGCGTGTCACAGTAAACACTGTACTGACTTATCGTTGTACAGGGTGTCTCACAATTTAAAAAATGTATTACAAAGGCAAGTGATATTGTAGATATTGTAATCAAACTTGTTCTATTGGACTCAGTGGTTTCCAAAGTTTTTTACCTGATTTAATACACCTCTATAAGGGCATATTAGTCGCACGAAGCACATCAAGACGGTACTGGATTTCTTGCCATGTTCGCTGTAGCATGGCCTCATCAGTGGTTCCAATCGCATCTGTTATCTTTTGCTTTAGTTCAGTGTGTTTAGTGTTATCGTGACAAGCCTAAGTACAGGATTCCATACATGCATTGCTGCGTAGGAGGATCTAGCGGTACATTTGTTCTTTTAACTATGAAATCATTCCTGGTGAATAAGCTTAGAATAGTGCAGAATGTGTCAGACAACGCAATTTGAAAGTTGTGTAAAGTACATTTCCCAGCATGTTTCAAGAATACCAAGAATTCAACATGAGGTAAATTACTGACTATAATAAACCATTTCAGGGATGAAAAGGTAAGACGTTTTTCATACATTTCGAGTCTTCTCTTGGGATGCTTCAACCAAGATCAAGTATGAAATTGTTCACTCACCGATTCAAAGTATGAGTCCAGCATCACCAATTAAATGTTGTGTCCTTGGGCACCAATCCGCCTCCGTGGTCTACACAGAAGGGTGACTAGCAAATTCTTGTTGCAAGTCTATACGAACAAAGGAGGTTGAAAAGCTCTATATAAATTACGATTATTTACTTTAACTCTGAGCCAAAATAAAATAAAAAAAAAAAAATCAAAGTACCTTACAAATTTATGACAACTTAACAAAATGCGCAACTATAACTAAAAGGATTTAAAACTAGCCATAAAGAATGTAAAAGGAGGTGCCTGGAAAATAGGCCACTGCTTTCTGTTCAAATTGTTCCATATATAATTTAGCAATAATGTTATATCACCTCAGATTAACAGAGTTTAATGCTTCTGTCGCTGATTCTGCAAAAATTCACAATGTTTTTCAGACTCCTGTGATATTTTTTTACTTTCTTTTTTCTTCGTAAGCAGCCATGTTTGTTTTGATACAAATGGATCATGCGTGATTGGCTAATCCACCTGTAAATCATGCCTATCCAAAAATGGGAAGATTCACCGGTGACCAGCCTCACATCTTCAGAAAGTAGAAGTGTGAGTGTGAAGTGTGAAGAAGTGTGTATTCTGGATCCCAGGCAACCTCTTTTACATTATAATAATGAAATTGTAAAACCAAATCAACCCGGGGTTCAACGATGAAGCATTTTCCTTGCATGGGCCTTTTATTGCTCCCGCAGTTTTCATTTTTCATGTTTTTGCTAGTCGTATTGCAGCTTGGCACAAACGTATACTATGATTGAGTATACTATGAGTGTCAACATTCTACATATATCTTTAAAGAGGGAGTATTTTACTTCTATGGGGTATTAACTGCTAACACATAACATATTTAGATCACCATGTCACCAACGTATTAACATGTTTTAGAGTTTTCTGTTTCGTTTTTGACGCTCTGAGTCTCCCCTCCTTTTGCTCTCCATGCTAAGTCACTCTCCTTTCAGAGCGCTATCGCAACACAATTAGCATGCATCCCTCTAATGAAACTACTGCACATTGCATCAGGTTTGTGAAGCTGTTGTGCACTGTTTTGTATCATATTTTTGTATATTTATGCAGAATTGTGTGAGCGTTGCACAGAATTTTAGTGCTAACCATAACAAGGGTTCGAACAGGGCCTGAGAGAGATCGCTAAAATACTCTAACATGCATAGATGACATCTGAAAACCTCTTCAGGCATGTTTTTGATGAGGGATCAACATTATAACATGGTAGAAAGCTAAAAAAAACAGATTTTGTTTCTTTAATTTTATAAGCTATATGGCAACATAAACAGCTAAAATAACATATTATTAATTGTGCATTTCACCAATACATTCCTCCATTGCAGTATTAATACAATTTGTAGCTTTTTAATACGCGCAGTACTTCTTATATTAGCGTGGGAGCTAGTGCACTTGACTGTAGACCATCTAAGAGGATCAGAGCAGTGCTTGTGACAGAGACCCCTTCAGAGTGAGTGGGAAATTAAAATGTCAAAGCACTCAGAGGTGAACAGTGATATGTAAAAGAGCACAGGTGAAGGCTCCACGTGGGTCCTTTTAACAGAGCGCTCTAAATAACTACACACACTGAAAGCACCAAGCGGGTTATATAAGCAGGCGAAATCAAAGCACGTTAAACTCTATGGGATATATCTTAAAATTTCAATTGTGGTTTTAAAACCAGGCCTATTCAAATTACAGTGCACAATGTAACTTTTCTGATAGAGGTTATTGCTTTGCCTATGTTACAACGTGTGGCATTAAAGGGCCCATATTACGCTATTTTCTGATCTATGTTATAATGTTGCTTCCTTGTCAAAAACATACCTGGAGTTGTGTTTTGTTTCATTCACACATGTTTAACACACAAATCCTGCATATTTAGGCTGAGTTCTTCTCTCAAACAGAAAACACTCTGTTCCACCTTGTGATGTCATGTATTGGTAGTTTTTACAGCTACCTTTTACCTTTTGTTCAGTAGATATTGGCAATTCCAGGGCTGAAATTATCCAGATGATTCTAGTGAAGGTGTATGGAGTGTAAAAACACAGCTCCTGTATTACCACATGACATCACAAGGTGGAACAGAGTGTTTTCTGTTTGAGAGAAGAACTCAGCCTAAATATGCAGGCTTTGAGTTTTGTATACAGACTAATAATAAAGTGTTAATCAAACATGTGCGAATGAAACAAAACACAACTCCTAGTATGTTTTTGATGAGGTAACAACATTGTAACATGGCTTAAAGCTCACAAGAATAAATTCTGCATAATATAGGACCTTTAATATTATTTATGTCCACGGAGACAAGCCATCGAGCTAAGTGACAGGTTAGATCTGCGGAGAGGCAACCAAGGTCAAGGTATTTTTGAGTAATAACTTGTAATTGAAATGAATGAATGGAGGATAGATAAGTTTAATGACATTAATTTCAGGCAACGCTGTAATATCTTCATGGACATGATCAAAATCAGAAGAAGGGTCCCCAGGTGCTGTACTGTGGTCGGTCACTGCTCCAGACAGGTTCCCCATAGATGACTGAAAACGTGACAACAAATTTATCTAGGTGGATTGTAGCAACTGACAACGTAATAACGGCCAATAATGTAATAACTATAGTAAGCCAATAATGTAATCACATCTTGACAATAATGTAATAAGTCAGTGTCCCTCAAACTTTTTACACCAAGTACCACCGAAGAAAAGATTTGGCTTTCTGACTGCCACCAGATCTAAACCAGGTCTGTAACAGGACTATTGTAGGTCTAATCTAGGGCTAAACCAGGTCTAAAAGTAAACTACATCATTTCCACTGTAGTTCTAAACAAGAAATTATCCAAGGGAGGACCAAGAAGTGGATAAAATGAACTCGAAATTAGGCAAACCCTGAAACTGAAGAGCTCCGTCAGTACCATCTGAAGGAGCTTGAGGTACCATGGTTTGAGAAACGTTGTAGTAAGTTATTAAACCATTGGCTTTTTATTATATCTTTAGCCTGACAAGATAATGTAATAACTGCAGCCAGTAATGTAGTTATTCTTGTTAAGACTTGATTACATTATTGGCTCACCATAGACTTATTACAATATTGGCCTGTTATTACATTATCAGTTGCTACAAGGACAATAAAGAATATATTTACATTGAATTAATAGCATATCATTGTACAACATATTTTTGTTATTAAAGTCTGACTGCCACCAGATCTAAACCAGGTCTGTAACAGGACTACTGTAGGTCTAATCTAGGGCTAAACCAGGTCTAAAAGTAAACTACATCATTTCCACTGTAGTTCTAAACAAGAAATTATCCAAGGGAGGACCAAGAAGTGGATAAAATGAACTCGAAATTAGGCAAACCCTGAAACTGAAGAGCTCCGTCAGTACCATCTGAAGGAGCTTGAGGTACCATGGTTTGAGAAATGCTGTAGTAAGTTATTAAACCATTGGTTTTTTATTATATCTTTCACTCAGTAGCTATGCAAGATTGGGCTTGGGTAATATATTCTTGTTAAGACTTGATTACATTATTGGCTCACCATAGACTTATTACAATATTGGCCTGTTATTACATTATCAGTTGCTACAAGGACAATAAAGAATATATTTACATTGAATTAATAGCATATCATTGTACAACATATTTTTGTTATTAAAGTTAATGTCTGTTGTTGCCAACAAACACAGAACAAGTTTACACAGTAAGTTGAACCTGGCAATCTGTAGCAAATGTATATATGCCAGAGTATATCATGTTATGAGTTTTGGCAACTGTAACATTTTGCCTGTTGCAAGAA
The DNA here is from genome assembly GCA_000787095.1 of Periophthalmodon schlosseri. Classification (NCBI taxonomy): domain Eukaryota; kingdom Metazoa; phylum Chordata; class Actinopteri; order Gobiiformes; family Gobiidae; genus Periophthalmodon; species Periophthalmodon schlosseri. The sequence continues at coordinate 10,803 of KN485949.1, forward strand.
AAGAGCTTGATTGGAATTTTTCTTGAGTGTTACAGTGAACTTGAATTTGAAATTCAGTATTGTGGTCTTACCACCTTGAGAGTGCCCAGTATCTCATCTGAACTCAGAAGCTATGCAAGATTGGGCTTGGGTAATACTGGGATGAAATACCACTGTGCCGCAGTGGGACAGGAGTGGCTCTCTTAGTTCATACTATTGTTGTGTCCTAAGGCAAAACATTTCAGCCGACTTTCCAGTGGGTGTGATGGGTCTGGGAGTGACTGTTGATGGTGCAGTCTACCCCAGGGCAGCTGTGACTGTAGCTTTCATTAGGCCTACTGAATACAGAGTGACTGAAGTGACAGGAGCACCAGGAAAAGTACTATAAAGGACTAATCCAGTAACTTATCAATCAATCAATAACATTTTATTTGTCTGTCCTGAAGCCTGAGCATCACAGCAGTGTTCAGGGGGAGCCAGGTGAACTCTGGAGACACAACAGGAAAGCCCCTTCTAAGCCTAAACTCTCACTCCGCGTTGTTGTTTCAGTTGGTAATGAGGTCAGCCACAAGAGCATTCAACCTTGACCATGGGAACTACAAAAATAAAGATGATTTTATTTTCAATTCAGTACAAAAGAAAATTTGATCAGCTTGTCTGTAAAGGTGCACAAACTTTGATCTGGTTATATAATCCATCCTCAGTTACTAACAAAAACAGAAGTAATGTGCTTAAGATATGCAACAATGACATACAGATACTTTACAAACAAGATCATTTTATTGAAGTTCTCTTCATGTATTATGCAATCACACATAGAGGTTCAGAATAATCTTCACTTCTGCTAAACAGATGCAAATATCAGTGAAATTGTATACATTACAGTGATGACTGCGCACATTTTTGCATCGCGAGCCAGCCCATCTTGGGGAAACCGATTTGTTTATTTCAGCACTTGAATAATTCGCCCACTTAACCACACTTCTTCTTGACTTACACCAATGACAAACTTCGTCGATTTATTAAAATTTTTTTGCATTTTAAAAAAATCATCACTGCACATGACAAAATATCTCAATTTCAGATTTTATTTTCTGACTTTGAAGCCTCATGCCTCACGGACACTCAGCTGCGATTAGCATATGCTTCGGAGTGCACGCATAGTCGGATATACATACATTAGCGCTTGTCCCATTAGCGGGCCGGTGCGGGGTTCTGATTTATGTGTCCCGTTGGCATCACCTGACAGGGACATTAGTGTTACAGATGGGGACAGGTGAGGCTGTCAGGGCCATCCGTCTGCAGGTGATGCGGTGCCAAAATGATCAGAGGAGGCAAAGGCAGCCGGGATTATGCGCGGTGGAAAAAACGCACACTTGACGGAAGATTAGCTTGTCACAATCAAAGTAAAAAACACTTCAAATGATTCAATAAATTTAAATGCCGCGAAAGAAAGTGTCTCTCCCCTCTCTCAGAACTCAATTAAAGTGATAAGGGGAAGTAATGCAGGGTAGCAAGTCGGATGCTGACAAGATGTATTGGTTCACGGGAGCTATGGCCTATTGTACTTCATGATTGCTATCCCTTTGGGTCAAAATACATTTGACACCACTAGAATGTATTGTCTTGTGGAAGCACAGTGGGTTTTAATCAGTCAGTTCCCCATACATTTGAGCAACATTTGTATTGCCCCAGTACAGATATATTGTACAAGCAGCTCTTGAGGTCAAAATAAATCCGCTATGTACTATCTGAATCTAATTATGAAGTGTTTTATTGTCAGGAATAATTGTTGTTAGCTTCATCGTCACAGCAAAGCTTTGCACTTGTCACCGAGAGATGTGAAAAACCTTCATTGCAGTGAATAATTGGGATGCTCAGAATGCATAAGGTAAGTGAGGAATAACTTTGGACCACTGCAAACTGTTCTGTTTTAAGACAGTAAAAATCTGGTACAGCACCTTTTAAACACATTGTGTAATTGAGATACAATAATAATTCAATAATAATATAATACCTCAAACAAAGTGTCTCAGTGCATCTTAATAAGAGGATTGTAGGGTCAGCAGATCCTGTGTCAGGGCAGTTTGAGCCGAGGAACAGCCCTCAGGACAAAACGACTCTAGAGACACAATCAAAAGGCTCTCTTCTAATACCCATACTTTGTCAAAAATGGCAATAAAATCATACTGTCAGTTTATGCATTTGTTGTGAGGTATTGACTTTTTTCTTACAGGAACAATAGAATACTAAACATTTAACTTTCCACCAATCTTAATTTGGGGCAAAATACACAGTCTAATCTCCTGAAGTAGCACAGATTTGTATACATCTGATATCAGTCCAATACCATGGCTCAGTGAGCCACAGTGGCCATGAGGTAAGAGCGTTCAACAGCTCAGACCAGTCCTGTCTGTCATTGTGCCCTTGAGCAGGACACTTTGCCTAATATGAATGTAGTATGTGAGTGGGTGATTGTGATTGGAGCAGCTATTGGTGCAGTTTGGCTTGAAAAGCTTATGAAACACAAAACTGCTTAACAATCGTACTCTTAAGTTAAAATTGCTTGAATAAAGTGTATTTATCTTGATTTTAGTATAGCTTGACTGATTACGGAGACAGAAATGCTAACGGAACAAGGCTAAGACAAAAAATGTTACTGTATTTGAAAAAATTAAAATATCACTTTTTTATTTAAGATTGGACTATTCTAAGTAAGTCTATTTAAGACTTACATATTATATTGGCTAGTGAGAACATCTGCTGAAATCAAGTCAAACTTTTTGTGAAGGAGGATTGATGGGAGAAACCGGAGTGAATGAAGGAAACCCATCCAGACAGGGGAAGAACATGCAAACTCCACACAAAAAAACCCAGGAGTTAATCCTGGAACTTCCTTGAGTGCTAGCTAGCTTTTTTTTTTACATTTTTTTTACTGATAAAGACAGAACCCACTATTTAATAGCAGCATCATAATAGCTAGTTTCTGAACATTTGGAGTTCAGCTTTATTTTTGCACCCTAACAGGCTTTTACAAAGGCTCAGCAATCATAATTTGCATAAATACTTGTTTCTCTACCTATTATCTTTTCTGTTTTATCACAAGCTTGAATAACTCTGCAGTCATCCATTTATCTAATTGTCACACCTCGTGAAAAGTAAATACACTATTATACGGCTTTGGTTCATTATTTTATTCACTTTTCATAATAATAAAATGTAGTGTACTTTGTTATTTGATCTGAATTCAGTGTGAAATGTAAATAAATTGTCGTCCTATCTAACTCTTATTTTAACAGTATTTGCCATTTTTATTATCTTATTTTTGTTTTATCCTGTTATAATTGTTTTTCTTTACATCTGTGTATATATTAAGCCATGGAAACCAGGTCTCATCCACCTATCTGTTATGTTTTCTGTTTTATTACAAGCTGCTTTGATAAACTTCACCCCCTCAAATAAATTGTCAGAGATGCCAAAAGGTTGATGAACATAGGTTAAAACAAGGGGCCTGTAAAAGGTATACTTCAATGTTTTGAGTATTTTCCAGTGTACTACAACATGATAGACACAGTTCCCTCAGTCAGCTGACCTTAACTGGTTACAACTCACCACTACCAACAGAAATGAATGAATGAATGCATCATTTTACATTAATAAGTTTAGTTAGTAGTAGTCCAACAACTGATACCCAAATGAGTACTGGGTGAATATCAGTTATACTGCCCTTACCCCGCACATCACTAGTTGGGAATCAAATGGCGGCTAAATTGAATTGTTTAGGACTTATTTATATTTTGCTTTGTTCTGTTATTTTTTCGATGATTAATTTTTATGATAATTTTTTGATAAAACAATATTTATTCTTTAAAAAAATGCGGTCCCAACATTGAACCTTGGGGTACTCCTTACTAATATCCGATATATAATGTCTCAATATCTATCTATTAGTTGATGTAAACCAGGTCTTATCCATCTATCTCTCATGTTTTCTATTTCATTATGCGACATTTTGATAAACTCCACACTCCTCCATTGAAAGGTCGATAAACATAGAATAAAGAGGTTCTTGTGGTTGTTTTTTTTTTTTTTTTAAATAAAATAAATACATAAATAAAAATTATCGGTCTACTTCTCATGTTTTCTCCACACTCCACACAAACAAAAACAAAAAACATCCAAACATTAAACTTTGGGGTACTACGTTTACATTTAGTATATTATTTTTGACCGATTTGTTAAAAACATTTTCCATTCTTCTTACATATTTAATATTTAATATATTTAATATTTAATTAATTTTTTTCAAATTTCACAACTCTACTTCACACTATATGCAAAACACTATTATAATTGACGTGTCTATATCTGTCCATTACTCCATGTAAACCAGGTCTCATCCTTCTATCTCTCATGTTTTCTATTTTATTACACAGCGCTTTGATAAACTCCACACTCCTCCATTGAAAGGTCGATAAACATAGAATAAAGGGGGTCTCGCGGCGTACGGGCGGGGGCATCTCGTGCACAATGGCGAGTGAGAGAATGGAGAGAAAGACAGAGGCGAGGCTGGAGATGGCGGAGAGGGAGAGCTGAGAATCAAACGCTGGCTGAATTGGGCCCAAATATCCAAGGTTAATTTTGTGAGAAAGCTGCAGCGCTCTGATAAGGCCGTCCCTGCAAATGAGTTCTGCCTGCCTGGATTACAGCTAAATTTATGCAGCCTCCCTTATCCCTCCACAAGCTCCTCTGAAGTGGCATAATTAACTTGCGCACATAAAATCCGCACATTTTCTGCACGGTGGTAACATTCCTCATTTTTCTCCTTTGATATTTTTCTCGTTTTTTTGTTTTGGCGTTGCGGGTGTGTATGCAAGCTCCATTCATGGTGGTACTTTAGATTTCGCCTTAGCCTCAAGTTTGCAGATTTGTCACTGTAATGGCACAAGATGGCGTCTTAATCATTCTAATTACTCAATGGATGGATCGCGGCCGGCGCCAGTGTCTAAATGCTTAGATGGGGGTAAATGAAGTAAGCAGTCCAATTATGCACACTGTAAAAACAACATATGGGTTTAAGACTGTGATGTAAGTTAAAAAAAAAAAAATCTTTAGGTTGAGTTGGGTTTGTGTTGGTGCATGGATCTGGATCTACTGTTTTAGGGTTAGAAGACATATTACAAAGACATTTTACAGTTGAATACTTACTAATAGGAATGTTACGTTTTCATTACAAAACATACTCCTTGAGACTAATTGAAGTATCTTGCTCAAGGACACAGTACTGGTGGCAGGTTAGCAGAGCATCTTTGCAGACTCAGCTAAAGAAATATTTTCACTGTTTGAACTCATCTGTAGCAACTGGCCAATTTTTAAACGTTAAAAACTAATAATCAAAAATGTAGCCTTTTGACATTCTGGAAATTCTCTGACACATCACCATTGCCTTTCAGTGAAAAGGAAGGGAGCAGAATGTGATCCAGTCAAACCCAGCAATTCCAAGTGGCTCACACGCTAACCGCATGCTAAGATGTGATTTGCACTGGGGGAGGAGCATGTGGTGCCATCCTGCCCAGAGCCGCTCATGTACCCTCCTCAAACATCAGCCCAGCTAAGAAGCTTTCTACTGCTCACAGACTTTACTGGAATCAAAAAATAGACTATATTGCATCTATATTCTAAGCTGTTTTGTTTGTGTTTGTCAATGTGAGAAAAAATACTGTGAATAGTACATTAAGTGTATAAAATTGTGAATGATTGTCAGTTGATACATGAGGCTCAAAAAAAAAAAAAGAAACATGACAGAGCACTTGGATTACGTAATGATGTTACAAGATGGATTAGAACATTTTCAGCTTTGGAGGAGAGAGAACAGTTATGCAGGAATTATCCAAACATGTGACAATGAAACAAAACACAGCACAACTGCTAGTATGTTTTTGGCAAGGAAACAAACATTACAAAATGGCTAAAAGCGCAAAAATGCATATTTATCATGTGACTTTAAAGGTTGTTGTTTTGTCATCCATAGCCTACTTTTATTGAGGTGGTCAAAAAGACTAGTGAAGAAACATTCAGCTCTTTTATGGGATCCGAATCTTTTGGATCCGTTCATGCTGAAGAGCCGTTCAAAAGACTAGCTCTTTTACTATTTATTTATATGACAGAAGCCAGTGTGAGAACTCATTTACCCTTTGAAATGATGCATAATCTAAAAGACATCTAACACTAAAATAATAATAATAAATAATAAGCTTTGACTGGTGTTGTCTAATCTGCTTCTATGCTGATTCCTGTATTGGTTCAGGGTTAATCAGTGTAAAAATGCATACAAATTAGAAAGAAAAATATTGGTCTCTGGAAAAATGAGATCTGGTTCCAACTTTTCACATTAAGGACCCGTTCAAAAGAGCCGACTCGTTCATGAATGTCACATCACTAATAAAGACATATTTTGGTTGACATATATCTCCGATCCACCAGGAGCATTTTTACTTCATGCAAAAGTTAGACTACAACTTTGTAGAAGCTTCACATATTACACCATTTGTCATGGTATGTTAACTACTGTAATTTCAGCGATTTCCTTAAACCTACCAAATTACACCTTTTAACCTCCTGAACGCAGTGCTAGGCTAATTATATCCACCTGACCAACTTTGCCTGGATGTCTTGTCTTGTGCACATTTTTAGACCCGTCTCTCCAGGTGCCCCCGCTGACTGGAGAATTACCCCCCGCGGTCCCACTGGCCTTTGACGAGAATCACTGCTCTGAGCTGCTTTCCCGCCAGCATTTATTATATTTTATTTTTAATGAGAGCCGGTACAGGTTTATGCTAACACTAACGCCGGGTTTGTTGTTCCTCTGTGATGTGTGAGAAGAAGCAGAAAGGTCAGGCTTGTTGTGTAAAAGTGCAAATACACAAAAAGCTGAAATAGTCATCTGGTATTCTGTAGTGAGTTTAATCTCTGTACGTTTGTGCGGAGATTAAATAGAATTATGTGGAAGGCAACTATAAAGTTCTGCTAATTATATGAGGGGCCTTTCTAAAAATTCATACTGCGCATAGTGTTCAAATATTTTGTACGCAAGAATCAAATGGGTAACTTGGTTTGTTTTAGAGAGAGGTTGGTAGTACTCAGTTACATTTAGTTATATTTACTAATTTACATTTACTTGAGTTATTTTTTTTCAGAGTAGTTTTTGGACACCATAGTTTTACTCTTACTTGTGTAAAACTTTTGGTAACTTCTCACATTGTATTTCTACAAGTGACAAAAGCTTTATGTTGACCATATTAAATGATTTGAACAATTGTGTTAATTTCTGTGGTCTATCCTTTGGTAATACCACTGTTTGAGCATTAAGAAATGTTTTATCCTTCCAATTAACTGCAAATTAAAAAAAACCCAAATAAAATAATAAATCAAATGTTTTTCGTCCTGACGATTACTCTAGAAAAGTACTTTCCCCAAATACATTTTAAGTCTTACTTCAATATTTTGGCTGCTCCACCCACTATCTGTCATATGGACAAATTCTTTTCAAATTATGGAAAGCTCTAGAAAATCAGAATCAAGAAGGTAGAAAAAATCTTGTTAACATTGTCTTTGGCACACAAAAAATACCAAAACTGAATAATTCAATATTATAATCATCAAAAACAATGACATCATTTTATCTCCCCCAAAATAAACCACACTGCAACAATTTCAAACTTTCCAAGAACATTAGCAGCTTGCACAACCCTCCTGGAACAGAACAAGCCGATATAAAGATATAATTTGGTTGAAAATGGAGCTTACAAATGGAAAACGCTTTGTCTTGCAAGTCGTCATGGCAACAACATAATTAGTGAACGCGCTCCATCACCGTCAGCGAGACAGGACTAAAATTAATTTCCCAGCTTCACAAATGAGTAGATGAGCTTGAGATGGGATGGATTGGCGCCGTTCAGACAGATAAAAAGTCTTTGGTTATTGGGCAAACTTGGCGAACGGATTCTTGCCAAAGTTTTATCAATCTAACTTAATCTCGACCATCGCTTTTGCACATGCATGCTCGGAATGATCAACCTTTGTCATACTAGACTTAGCACACGGAAATTCACAAATGACTTTTCTCCCCACCGTATCTGACGCATTGATCTCCGCAGTTTCTTTGCCAGACGCGATTGCCGCTTTTGCAAAAACTTTCAATCAGTCCCATTGTGAGGAGTTTCGGCCCCTAATCCTGCAATTTGCACAATCCCGGATTATTTTATCATCTCCCTTGCTGACAAGCATGCAAAAACAAAGTGCGATTTCATTTAGACTGTCCAGGCCGGGATAATGGCTCAGCATGCACACGAGAATTGTTTATCAATCTGACGTGCCTGGTTTAGTGACATGGATTAACACCAGACTTCAACTCTTGGATCACAGGGTAACTTTAGCTTGTCCCAAGTGGAGGGCTAAAGTCACTGATAGGAATACATAATGTGCAATAATGAATAATTGAATAATGACAATGACAATAATACATTTGATTTAAAGAGAGCTTTTTTGGACACTTCATGTTGTTTTATTGTAAAATTTAAATTCTTAATGAATTTCTATGTTCAAACAAAACACAAACCTCCACATAAAGTTCACAGTCTTTGGACCAGACCACTCACTTCTACGTCAAGTTGTCTTTTTATATATCACAAACATAACATGGAAAATCATGCACACAACATTGCTTTATAAATGAGACCCCAGATGACTGCAAGTTGTAACTGCCTTTGAGACAGACTGAAGAAAACAAGGCTGCTAATCTGCATCCCTCTGACCACCATCATTTATCCACTCACACACACCACATTCATACTAGGTGGGTGAAGTGTTTTGCCTAGGGACACAATGTTCGTTTGCACTAGAGCCACTGCTGCCCTACTGTGGCACGTGGTATTCCCAGTAGTCTCCTATTCAATATTACACAGGCCCAACTTTATCTTATCCAGACTTATCTTCTAAGATCAGATGAGATTGGACATTGACAAGGAGGTATTGTGCAAAATCCTATTACAACATAGACTGATTCAAATATTAGTCATGAAGTTCTGCCTTTTCCTGATCGCTTTCAGTGAGAGCTGTTCCAGATTGATAATGTGTAGAATTCACTTTAGAGTTTGCCAAGGTTGCCATGCTTGATTTTGGCAATGGATCTCCAAAATAGGCCATCAGGAATTCTAGTGTATATTCAGTCATTTTGTATGTGTAGCATGAAAATATGTCTGATGCCCTTAGCTGGATTTGGAATGAAGAATATTCACATTCAAATCAGAAATTTGGCAAATGTCAACATGACTCTATATGTTTGCAGTCAATTTCAAAACTGAAAGAAGCTGAACGAGTGCATTGAATGCGTTTTTCCTGGTTTAATTTGTCGACAAAGCAATTTCTTTCACATAGCCATAGAAAATCATCATTTCTGAGTTACAAACATTATACCATTGTAAATGCTCCACAGCCAATCTTACATAACACCTCTCCTTTTCACTAAAACCCTTTCCAATCGGCAAATAGAAGCATCATCCAAAAGTAAAAAGAAAAATTGACAAAAAATTCAAATTGCAGACTTTGGATGCGTTAAACCTCCTGATCCCACGCCTGGTTGAACCCTTTAAGCTCTTTAAGTGTTTAACTGACAAACTGCGTATGTGGTTCCTTTCTGCTGGTGCCAACTGCTTTTCCCTGCGCGTCTCTCACTTGATGTATTCTCAATGTGTTTTATTAGCGACAGTGATCACTCTGCCACCGCGGCGCTAGAGGCTGGAGGGTTTGCCAACTTGTGCCTGTGAATGTCCCCTGATGAATAGTGCTCCGTTATTAGCGCTGCCAAGCACATTCGGTGTCTGTGCCGCAATCAGGGCATTGATTGGAGGACAATGCAAGTGTTTGATTGAGACAGACTCTTCACTAATTCGACTGGAGGAAGAAAAAAAAAAAAAAAAAATCAGCGTTGCTCAGATGAGGTGGAGATGTACCGAGCATGTCCTTCAGCAGAGGTCATGGTGAAAGCAAACTTTACTTAGTACAGCATGTGTGCAGACGAGATGTGCGTAAATACAGTGAAGATGTGAAACAAAAGTATGCAAGTTCTGTGAGATCTCGAACTTCAGGCTCTATTCAGCACTTGTAGACAAAGGTTTGAGTTTACATCACACCTTTAAAGAGGCGGTATCGATTTTTCTACCATGTTATAATGTTGTCCCTGATGCCTGAAGCAGTTTTAGATGTCATCCATGTATGTTTGAGTATTTTATCGATATCTCCCAGGCCCTATTTGGTTAGCTGCAAATTTCTATACAATGCTCAGCCCACAAGCCTACGCCTCCCTTGCTCCCACACAACAATTCAAGCAAATTGACAAACCTGATGCACTGTGCAGTAGTTTCATTAGCACGCTCTGCAGAGAGGGTGACTTAACGCGGGGAGCAAAGGGAGGGGTGTTCAACGAAAGTGAAACGTTAATACGTGAAAAAGTTAATACGTTGTTTTTGGTGAATATAGAATTTTCAAAACAATAAAATGTAACATGGTGATCTATGTTATATGTTAGCAGTTAATACCCCATAGAAGTAAAATACTCCTTTGTTTAAAGATATTTGCTGTCCCCCATCAACCCAAAACATGCACCATGGGTAAAATCCTCCAGCTAAGGCAGCCCTGATCAAGACTAGCTCAAGATCTGGAGATGAGTCCCTGAGCTGTACATTTGTAGCGCACTGATCCTGGCAAGTTGCCCCTGCAGTACTGGATGGGTCAAGTGCAGGGGATGCATTTCCCTCACGAGGGATCATAAATCAATCAGTATTACTTTGTTTTGTTCCCAAGGGGCAATTTAAGCACATTGAGCAGTAAAATACAATCATAATAGAAAAGCTCAAACAAAAGTCTCAGTGCAGCTCAACAGGTAGAATCATAAGATCCAGTGTCAGGGCAGTTTGAGGTGAGTAACAGCCCACAGGACAAAAGTCCTCCTCTCTGTCCTGAAGCTTGGGCATCACAGCAGTGTCCAGAGGGAGCCAGATGAACTCACCAAAGGAAAGCTTTTCCTAAGTCTCACTCTCGCTCTCACTCCTCTCTGTTGTTTCGGTCAGTGATGACACAGGCCATTCCCTCTGGTGTGAAAAGTCTGTAGCATTTCCTCTGTGTTCTCTGTAAAATAAAAATAAAAAGTATACCGTACCTTATAAGCGATTTATAATTATGCTTTCATTCAAGCTGCCCCTGGGGTGGGCTGATAGAAACAAGGCTGTCGATCTACACTATTGGCCCCTCCGACCATCGCTGATCACTCACACCATAGTAAAATAGTAAAGCAGATGAAGTGTCTTGCCGGAGGACACGATGACTGATTGGCGCTGGGATTGAAAGAGAGTTTGTGACTTTGAGATCACTGCCTCATCCCTGCAAGTCCAGAAATTCAATAGTTCAATAACTCCACAATATTGGACAAACAAATAAAAAAAAATAATAAAAATCTTTGGACATTTTTTTGATTCTAAGGTTAATTAAACCCTAATTATTCATAGATAATTAAGCAACTTTTCAGCCTTGAATGAGATTGGAACAAGCTACTCTCCAGTCGCCCCACAGTTGCATGGGTTGCGCTAGGGCTGCAGATCCCTCCTGACAGTGGGCATGTCTGTGGAGTCTGGTACAGCGTGCTCCTCCAGCTGTGGAAAATCTGCTTCATGGAGCACGTCAGGTTCTCTCACACAGAGGCACCATACACTCAGTCTGACTCATTCTGACTCATTCTGACTCTACTATGGAACCAGTGCTGGAGAAGGAAGGAACAGGCAGAGGAAAATGAAACAGGGAAATGTATTTGAATAGGTCTGGTGTTTAGTGGTTGGTTTAGTTGGTGTTTTGATCCTGGCCTACACAGATTTTGAGAACGAATGAAGTTAACCTCAACAGGTGGTGGTACAGTGGCTAGCTTCACTGTAAGAGGGTTCCGGGTTCGATCCCCGGGTCGCCCAGGCATTTCTGTGTGGAGTTTGCATGTTTCTCCCCGTGTCTGGGTGGGTTTCCTCCAGGCACTCCGGTTTCCCCCATCAACCCAAAACATGCACAATAGGTCAAATCCTCCAGCTAAGGTCCTGGCCAAGACTAGCTCAAGGAGATGCCCCAGTGCCATTGAAGGATGGGTCAAATGCAGAGGGCAAATAAAGTGTACACAATAAAGTGTACCTTAACCATAATGAATGAGGTCTAAACCAAATCTGAACCAGGTCTAAACAAAGTCTAGAACCAGGTCTGAATCTGGTCTTGACCATTTAAATGAAGAGCATGAATAGGTCACTAGTGTTTTTTAATGGGTGGGAACTACTGTACTGTTTTCAACTTGCACTCAAGGAACTGCAAAAACAAAGAAGTCTCACTAAAATACAATGTAGCGAAGCAAAAACAATGAAAAAACAAATGTGACTAAAAATTGTAAAGTGACTAAGTACATGGACTATACGCTATACCCAACGTTGTACACATTTTGGGAAGTTAACAAGTTAAAGTAAGTTTTTGTTGTAATTTTTAGCCACTCACGTTTATGCACTTATGAGGATGTTGACGGATCCACCTTCATACATTTCTTGTAAATATCCTTTATGTAATTCTAACTACTTAGAATTGACAAAGCTATACAGTCCACATACATTCTGTCATATTGATTTCACAAATGCTTCGTTTGGCTCTGCATTCAAGCCTTACTCAGCCCTCTCACCACCCCGACACGCATCCCCATCCCTCCCTCCCTCCGCAAATTAACCAGCTCTAATCAGCCTCTTTCATTTTAATTTGTTTTCAAACAATTTGCGATTTGTGTGCGCTCTGGATGAAACCTGACTCGGGGGACTTTATCATTCACAAAATTCATAACCGCGGGCTCTTTTTCAACCAGTGATTTGGCCATTTGTCGAGTAGCAGATTTCCCCCTATGGAGCTTCTATCACTACCTCTCTGACCAGCAACAAAATACGGCAACAGCTTGTAGGTAATTGATCAGCCAAGTGGAGTGTAAAGTATTCATTTTCTACTTGAACAGCCCGATAAATCTCTGGGGAGGCGGTGGGGAGGAGCGTGGGTGGAAATATTGCTTATGCACCAGGAGCTGAGAGCGCGATGGCGAGGGTCCGATAAGGTGGGCCGGCGGTGTGCGCTCATGCGTGGGGGGCCGTGCGAGAGGCTGCAGGCGGAGGGAGGGCTCAAATCCTCCGGGACGAGCCAGGATTTGAGGAGCAGAGATGGGACTGGAGAGGAGAGCAAAGTGGGGCTGGACACAGGGAGGAGAGCCCGGGAGAAGTGTGACTGAGGGAGGAGGGAAGCAAGGGTTGTATGTAGGCTTAATGTTTTTATTGAATTGGGTGGGAAAAAACTGCCTCCCAGAAAATATATCATATATAATGATTCTCTCCATAAATGTCCATAGGCATGTTAATCTTAAACAAATGCGTAAACAGTTGAGTTCATTTCAAACTTATTACACATATTATGCAAAGCTGACATTTTTGAGCTTTTAACCATGTTAGAAAATGGTTCCCTCATTAAAAACATACCTTTTGCATTATTCAGTCTGCCTTCAGTAATCCTCAGTAGAAAGTCCTTTCCCTCTGAGCCTCACATAACACTCCGTTTGAGATTCCCTGAGACTCCATAACTCTGCTGCTTACATTAACATGTCCATGTTCATCATTATTTAGTTTAATTGTTTTTGCTGTGGTAATTCCCACTGCTGCCAGTAGAGGGCAGCTGCACTGGAGTATGAGGAGCGCTAAGGCTTTGAAAGTATGTCTTTTTTTTAATAAGGCTTTAATCTAAGTTCTAAATCATGAAATTCCAAAGAAAAAGGTACTCAAGACCATGTTTAAAGGCCAATACAAATAATGCTTAATATTTGTTCTTTAATTTTTGATTGCTAATTATTTTTCCATTCTAAATCGTCTAGCTTTCCAAGCCTAGACCAAGATTTAGAGCTACTCCTGGTAGGTTTAACCCCACCCCCACATTTAAAGATGGGTCAAATACAGATTTTTAAAGTATAATTAACTTTAAATACAACTCGACAAATGCACACATATATAGTTCATTTGATTTTTTTTCTGTTAATTGTGAATAAATTGTCATGAGAAACTCTATCAGTAATAATATTAGATTTGGACTGCACATGTGCCATTTCCATTAAAGTGGGAATGAAACCACTGACATTCCGGTTAGTGGGCAGTCTCTACTGGTTGAGCTTGAATGACTTTAGACCTCAGTAGTATCATTTTTTTCTCAGATGAAGCTAACAACAATTGTTTTTAGAGTGACTAAATAATCAGCATTGGTTATTAAGTATCTACTGTCAGAGCACAGCTTTGTCTGTTCAATCTTTACTCACACACAGTTGTTGTGCACCTGAGCAAGTCACTTAGTAGCTCCTATAGCACTCTCCAGCCTCAAGATGTGACAGCTGCGAAAGGAAAGGTATCTGGCAAAATCTGTAAAATCCTTGTGTGTTGATTCACAACAGTGGCCTGTCAAACTGGGATTTATTTTATCAATAAACCAACCAGTGAAACAAATGGGACTGAGTCTTTCCCAGCACAAAAGGCCAGCACAATAAAAAGGTCAGGAGTCCAAAATGAGAGGTGTTTTACTTTCACTTTTACATTGAGCGAGTTGGATTTTTCCGTGTAACGTCAATACAGATCCATAATGCTAATGCTGAGTTATGGAGAGAGAGGCCCGGGGCTGTTCTGATTGGCTGACCTTTACCTGTGTTGGCGGCTCTTTGACCTTTCATTGCTCTCAAATGGAGCAGTTCATACCAGACACCCTTTGGAAGCTAGTATCACGCGTGGCCCGCTCCGGACCCCTCAGAAGAGCTGGTACGGTTCACTCAAGACTGTGGAAACACTTTCAGACCATACCGATCCACTCCAAAGAAAAAACAATGGAAACAAGCCCCAAATATAATAAGCCGGCTCGCCTCTTCACTGATCTGACCTGTTACGTGGTTTGGTGGAGCCACCTGTTTGTCTCAATGGACGTAGATGAGTATACGAATGCAGTACTGTGGAACATTCGGGTTAAAGCTCAAAATGAACTTGAACAGGACAAAAGTTTTTAAGAGTGAATACGTTTTGCCACCCATCCAAGAGGCTTCTTCAGTTTTGACTGGATTCTGAAGAAGAACTGAAGCAATATCATCTTCACGGAGACAAAAAAGTGGCAGACCCTCCAAAAGTTAAACTGAAGTTAAGGCAAACTAACTGTACCAATCGGCCCAATTTTGAGCTAGGCTTGGTCAGGCTCGTACTGGAGAGATCGCTAGATTACTCAAACATGCATGGATGACATCTAAAACCTCTTCAGACATGTTTTTTGATGAGGGAACAACATTATAACACGGCAGAAAGCTCCAAAAAGTGGATATTGCATAATACCCCCTCTTTAAGATAAGTTATTGCAAATCAAACGCACATTCACGCAGCACACGTTCTCCTTCTATCCGATCTTCTTTACTCTCCTCTTCCTCTTGACTTCTTCCTTAATTACATTTCTGGACAACCATCTCACACATATTTAGTCTTTTGTCTTGTCTTGAAGTGAGAGGTGGTGTGACGATGCGCAGCTGATTGCCCACACTTCGAATCTGGGTCAGGGTGATCTTCCTGGTGCCTCCTCCCCTCCGCCTGATGGAGAACTCAGCCAGACCAGAGCCCCCTCCTCTTCCTCATATAGTTTCACACATGACTTCACCGCCGCCTCGATAGCGCGATGACGAAATGCTTCCTCTCGCTGTTTTTGTAATGAAGTAGTTAAAAATCAAAGCAATACGCGCAACGATTAATTTTTAATAACGTGGACTTTTTTATGGCTGGCTTAATTGAATACCTTATCTTTATTATGCAGATGGTTTATAAATTTGAAATATTAAACATTGCAGATAGCTGTTCTTGAAGCATTTAGAAATATAATTAAGCTCTAGCAGTGGAGCCGGACGCGTAACAGTGTTTTCTATGATGATTTATCTACAGTGGGTTTATATGGGGACAATAATACACATATGGACAGCGGTACTTTGATTTTGTATTGTTTTGAGTCTCCTTATTCTTTCTGTTGTGACCACTTTAGAGAAGACATATTGTTTTCAGGTATTTAGGATATAACTGTACTATAACATACGTAGATCGTGATTTTACATTTTGTTCATTAAACCACAATATTGATTTTAAAATGGCGGCCGTAGCTCAGTTGGTAGAATCTTTGGCTGCTGATCCGACAGTTGGCAGTTTGAATTGACATAAACATCATTGGTTGATTGGACAGATCCGCTGACCCACATGTTGGCGGCGCGATTCCGGCTCCCGCAGATGAATGCTGCTGTTGTGTCCTTGGGCAAGACACTTAACCCACCTTGCCTGCGTACACTGGTGTATGAATGTGTGAGTTTTTCCTTGATGTTAAGTGCTTTGTGTCACCGTGAAGGTATAAAAATGTGACCATTTACCATTTAGTAATAGAAACGGGTCCACTGACTTCCTGTTCAGAACTTTAAAGCTGGGATGCCCCGCCTCTTTATACGGTATTTCACTGTAGTTTTTATATTTGAGAAGTGGCTATGTGACATTTTTGAATCCATGTAGGACCCAGAGTTTTAATTTTCGGAATAATCACAAGTAGTACAGAGCAGTAGGTGGAGATGAGGGTTAGGTGAAAACAGACATTTCTGAGCAATCAAGTCTCAGAAGCAGGACAATACAGGAATAATATAAACTTTTTTTTTGTTTTTGTTTACCTTTTTACTTGTTATAACATTGTTTCCTCATCAAAAACATATCTGGAGGTATTTTTTGCTTGTTTGATGCTTGTTTGATGAATCTTGTGCAGTAAGTCTCCTCCCCCTGAGCTGTAACAAAACACGTATGTTTGAATCTCCCCAGGATTGTTCCGTCATTGGTAGAAAAGTTTACACAGTTTTAAAGTTCATAAATCATCAGCAGTCAAATCACATTGATTACAACTGCATGCTTATATTAACATGTCGGGGCATGTTCCTTAATTAGATAACGTTAGTTTTCTCCCATGGTAATTCCCTCTGCTTCCAGTAGATAGAGCTCTACACTGGATGCCAGTATGGGGAGTGCCCAATATGGTGTGGTTCCATATATGGTCATTATTTTAAAGGACTGTTTTCTGTTCTACGTTTTACTGTTGTTTCCACATCAAAAACATACCTGGAGTTGTGTTTTGTTTCATTCACACATGTTTAACACACAAACTCTGTATATTTAGGCTGAGTTCTTCTCTCAAACAGAAAACACTCCAACTTGTGATGTCATGTGGCAAAACAGGACGTGCTCCACTGTGTTTTTAAACTCCATGCAACTTCACTAGAATCATTTGGATAATTTCAACCCTGGAATTGCCCATCTCTACTCAACTAAAGGTAAAAGGTAGCTGGTAACTTGAAAACTACCACTTCATGACATCACAAAGTGGAACAGAGCATTTTGAGCTTTGGAGATGTAGACAGACTAACAATGAAGAGTTACTCAAAGATGTGTGAATGAAACAAAATGCAACTACAGGTATGTTTTGAGCCGGTAAGAACATTATAACTTAAAGCGTCAATTTTGCATAATACAGGCGCTTTACGTTATAAAACATGAGATGCCAAAGCAAAGGTACTCGCATGTTTAAAGGCTAATACCAATACAAATGTGTCCTTTAAAATATAAGCTAATATAAGATGTAAACTAAAGAGCATCGTTATAACATGCTTAAAAGGACATAGAAGTATTTTTACACAATATATCTCCTTTAAATATACATTCATAAATCTCCACATTGGTCTTCTTCTTGAAATGTTCCTCTGCAGAAATCCCCGATGTTTCTCAGTGCAGTCTTTTTGAATCATAAACTGCCATATTTGATTTAACACAATGAGTTTCTGATTGGTTAATCTGCCTGTCAGTACGTGGGGAGAGAAGACAACATTATACATCTTTTTCTAACAGATGAGAGACCTCATCCTTTTATATATATGAACTCCTCCTACTCAGATCACAATCAAACCTACATATATGGATAGACAGTGGTGGAAGAAGTACTCAATTTTGTTACTTAAGTAAAAGTACAGATGCCAGAGCAAAAAAAAAAAACTTAAATAAAAGCATTAAAATATCCCTTTAAAAATGTATTTTAAAAGTAAAGAGTAAAAGTATTTCTTGCTGATTTTGAGGTCTTATAAGGCTTCAGACATAGTGATTTTGATAAAGATTTGTGCTGAATTTTGTTCAACAGAAACAATTAAATCAGTTGTTTTTTCCTAGGTGGTTTTCTTTGTATATTTTTGTTTGCTCAAATTATGAACGTGTTAAAAATAAACCTTTCACCAGGTGTCAAACAATAATAAAAAAGACTTTTACTTTTCTGTCCAGTTTAAAAATGTAATGGAGTAGAAAGTACAGATACGTGCTCTCAAATAAGTCAAAGTAAAAAGTATTCACTTTAAAATGTACTGAAGTAAAGTAAGTGCAGTACAGTACTTTTACTACTTTTACTTCGTTATGTTCCACCACTGTAAATAGATAGATAGATATAAATATAGACAGGTAGATAAATGGATATAGATAGATAGATAGATAGATAGATAGATAGATAGACAGATAGACAGATAAATACTTTATTGATTCAAAACGAAATTATATCTGAAATCCTCTATCAACAACTGTCAGCAAAAACTAAATAACTACTTATGTTATAGTATTCCAGTATTTGCACAGTTGACTAAATTTGCTTAACATTTCACCACATAAAATTCCGAAGACAAAAAAGCTTTATCCAAATCTGACTATATCAAAAATGTATTTAAAAGGAAGAAGTCAGAATTAACCATAGTCTCCAACACGGCTACTGTCCTTGTACGACTTTGCCTTCATTCTTACTTTATCATATGACACGACACATTTAACCCTTTTCTCCCCCCGCTCCTACCTCACCTCTCTTACCCACAGCGCATTGCTCTTGGGTTTTACTCAGTATACAGCCCTGTAACATTTGTAGTGCTTTCCGACGGGGTTGATGGGTTTTTAGAATAATCTGGTCATTGTTGAGTCCAGGATTTGAGGAGAGCAACAATCAGTGACTACAGTGGATTACACAAAGCCACACATATTAAACCTGCCTCTGTAGTGTTCTATTGTTATGATTATGTTTCAGGTTTTTCTAATGTCTTATTCAAGCGGGATTTGCGGCAGTGGTTCACAGTAATCACATTTCAACAGATTTAAAGGTTTACCGTGTAACTTTTCTGGGTTCACCGCGTTCTTGCCTCTATGGAGATGTTATTGCATTTGCCTAGAATCTTTTTTTTTTTTTTTCTTTTTGAGGGAATAGGGAGTGCATACATCAAGGTTTGAAGGGGGTGATGAGACAACTGGTAGTTTTCAGATTCTAGAGTAGGATGATGTCATACTCCCAGATGGGGGGCAAGACTGGGGGGCAGTTTTCCCTATTAATTACATTGTACTTTAACATGAAATATCCAAAAAGTAAATTCACAAATGGTGAACCTGTTTTTTTTTTCAATTTTGTGTTTGTGTGCGTGTGTATGTGTGTGTGTGTGTATGTGTGTGTGTGTGTATGTGTGTGTGTGTGTATGTGTGTGTGTGTGTATGTGTGTGTGTGTGTGCGTGTGTGTTTGTGTGCGTGAGTGTGTGTGTGAATGTGCATGCGTGTTTGGGTGAGTGCGTGTGTGTGTGTGCGTGTTTGTGTGTGTGCGTGTGTTTGTATGTGCATTTGTGTATGCATGCGTGTGTGTTTGTGTGTGTGCATGTGTGTGCGTGCGTGTTTGTGTGTGTGCATGTTTGTGTGCGTGCATTTGTGTTTGCGTGTGCATGCGTGCGTGTTTGTGTGCGTGCATGTGTTTGTGTGTGTGCATGTGTGTTTGTTTGTGTGTGTGCGTGTGTGTTTGTGTGTGTGTGTGTCTGTTTTTGTGTGTGTGCATGTGTGTGTGTTTGTGTGTGTGCATGTATGTTTGTGCGTGTGTGTTTGTGTGTGTGCATGTGTGTTTGTGTGCGTGTGTGTGCATGTGTGCATGTGTATAAGTGTGTGTATGGGTAGGTAAGTAATAAAACAGAAAAAATTAAATAAGAGGGAAAGGGTGGAAAATTACGAAAGAAGAGAAAAAAATAATTGCGTGAGGTTCCAAATTTTCCTTTCAGTTCCTCATCTTTTTTTATATTTTTGTGGTAACAACCAGGTGATGCCAACAGGTTAAGTTACAGTTCAGATCTATGGAGAGGCGGGTCCGCTCACAAAAATAATTTATGTTTTTCAAAGTATTTGTGAGCAATACAAAAAACTGTAATTAAATAAATGTGAGATAGATGTGTTTAATGCCATACTGTGGGACATTTAAATAGGTTACGTGACATCACAACAGTGGTGGAAGAAGTACTCAATTTTGTTACTTGAGTAAAAGTACAGATACCGGAGCAAAAAAAAAAATCAAGTAAAAGTATAAGTATGACATGAAAATATCTACAGTACCTATCTATACCTATATACCTATATCTAAAGTAAAAGTATTAAGTAAAAGTATTAAAGTACCCATTTATTATTCACAGACAATAATAAAAAAATATATTTTTACTCTTTAGCCTAGTTAAAAAATGTAGTGTAGTAGTACAGATATCTGCACTCAAATGCAGTGAATTAAATGTAAGTAACCACTTTAAAATTCACTTAGATACCTAAATTTGTACTTAAATAAAGTATTTTACTATTTTTACCTCATTATGTTCCACCACTGGACCCTCTGGTCTAAACTGAGCTGGAGGCAGGTCAGAATCCTACAGTGGAATCTGCTGTTTAACTGTCAGATTACACATTTGTTGACCTGGTTTATGGTTAATATCTCTGTAATTACTCAGCCTATCCACATGAAAACAAAAACCGGCACAAAGTTCAACATCATTTCTGTCAGGATAAATAAACAAAAGTGACATTACTTTTCACAATAGCTTCAGAAAGTGATGCCATTATTCAACTTCAACCTCATGATTGTTGTCAGTTGAAAGGACTTTGAGCCATAAGAGTGATATGTTAAGTTTGTTGAGCCAATCTCTGACAAATTATGACAGGGTTCAACATGTGTGAGTTGGATATTTATCCCAAAAAGAGTGAATCTCTCATAGAGTTATATATGCCCCTGCCTCCATCTGAAATTATGACATTATCACATTCTAGAACATGAATGTGACCTGTCGAACATCTTTGTGGTTAAGGTTGTAAAATGTTGTTTCCTTCTTTTTTTTCTTTTTCTTTCTTTTTTTTTTTTTTTTTATCTCACATACTGTTTTGTTTATATGTTTAAAAAGTAAAAGCGTTGAGGAAACTCCACTTCAGCACCATGGACAGCTCCATCTCAAACTATAACTGTGCAGGGATGGAACTATTATTAAAGACATATGCATTTTCTGGTATTTATTATGAAATTATGATGCACATAGATCCTTATTTTACATTGTGCTCATTATAAACCACACAGTTGATCTTAAATGGCTTAATGATAGAAAAAGGTCGTGTTTCCTGTAATGATGGGTCCCACCTCTTCATAGTTTCATTTCACTGACGTAAGAAACAGATTTTCATTTACACGTTTAGTTATTTATTTTAATCACAAGTAACTAAAGAGAAGTGGGTGGAGATAGGGGGTAGGTGAAAGCAGATATTTTCTGAGCACTCAAGCCTCAAATGCAGGATATTACGAGATTACTCAAACATCCATAAATTGCTTAAAATACAACTTTGAGTAAGCAAATAATGAGGGGCCACCATTAAAATAGCTTGGTTTTTAAAATAATGAATATTCCTCCTTTAAAGTCTAGCTTAAATAAATAAAATAGCAACACGTAAGCAGTACTTTTTTGTTATTTACGTCTCCGGCTTCAGAGTAAAAAATACAACTGTTTTCATAGTATAAAAAAGTAATATTTCAATTCAAAAGTTCTCAAAATGGCAAACATAACAGGAAACGGAAGTTTTGAAAAATCCTCATAACTGACTTCACAAAATCCCTGTCCACTTGTCCATTTGACCTCAGGTGGTTCCAATCCCATTACAGGCACTATTAAAGCGAGTGTAGAGGCCTGCCCACACCAGCCAGAACACTGCCCCCTGGTGGGATTAGCGCACGTGGTGGGTGAGTGTGACGTGAATGGAGGATCAAAAACAAGACCAACTCAGGACTGGATTTTCCACACGAAGAAATGAACTCCTCCGCTGCAAATGGCTGTAATTGTTCACAAAGTTTACCAAAAAACAAAAACAACACAGTTCAGGTCAAGTGATCAAACTGAGCAGAGGTTACTGGAGTCGCTTACGAAACCTAGTCCATTTGTATTTGACACCAGTATAAAAGTTAAGTTTAGTTTCATTCAGGCATGTGCTTATGAAACCTAGTCCATTTGTATTTGACGCCAATATAAAAATCAACTACTCGACTACTCGAGCGGACAATGATACAAGTTAAGTTTAGTTTCATTCAGGCATGTTTGATACCCTCATATATTTAGTCCAATGAGGTTCATCTGGTCTTCCAAGGATTTATTTTAATAGATTTTTTTTCAGACCAAGGTTTAGTTTGTTTTCATACTTGACAGACTTGGCTTTCAGAGTGGTCACATGATGTTGCTGTGACGTGTCCTGTCAGCTGATTTAAACAGGTTTTGGTGTTGTCTTCCTACCGGTGAAGACATCACCATCTAGTTTGACTTCTTCAGGACAGTATCCCAAGTGTGAGAGTAAAAAAATCCCCCTCGTCCCGGTGTGTGAGAGTAACTAATTAAACCTTGGTCTAAAAAGAACAACAAAAAAAACCTCAGATATTTAGGCATCTTTTTTCAAAGCTCTAAAACATGCAGTTCCACTTTGCAATGTCATTAGGTCGTAATCCAGAATGAGTCCACTCTACTTCACTTTGACATCTGAAAAGGTTTTTCCAAAGCTGTGCACAAGGCCAAAATGTGCCAAAGGGTTTAGGAACACAGTTGCAGGTAACAGTTGAATTACCTACTTCCATGTTAACGATTTGAAAATCACAACACAGTTTTCAAATGAATGGAAAACAAGTACTATTATCTACCTCACTTTCACACTGATACGTCCCACCATGTCAAACTTGGACAGTTGGACGTGTTTGCATTTGTGGGCAGATGTTTAAGATGAACGTCTGGACAAAGTGTAGTCCAAGGCATCAGACACACGTCTTGAGAGGAGCTCTGCCTGGGAAATGACGGCTCTTTGGGGAATATATGATCAAACACACATCCTTGGGTGATGCAAGGAATTTACTTTGTTTATTTAAGCTCAAGAAACAGCTGAGACGCTGGAAAAGGAAGTTGCTATTTGAGTGTTTAAGCTCCAAATAAAGCCTATAGTAGCATCGCGCTAATGAGCAAGCTAAATTAGAGCAAAGGCTACAAGGTCCCATCAAGTTTGGAAGTCTACAATAATCTATTGATCCAACCACCACAGCACCGTGTTACTGCTTTATATCTAGCTCTGTGATCTGATGCGTTGTCACTGTATTAGATGAGAAGAGCTGCTGTAGTCAGTTGTGGATCACACACACAAACAGGATAAAGCTAGTCCTCCATCACTGTTTTGGTCTTTGGGGCTGCTACATCATCACCATGTCACATTTGGGGGAGGCTCCTGATTGGTTGAAGCTCAGTGAATCTGGCCAGAAGTTCAGCTTTTTCAATTCTGGCAATGTCTGGAAATGTTGGACTAGCCTAAATGTGCGCCTACAGAGACTTTGTATGTAAACCAGCCTTTAATGCAGATATCTTATTGAAATGAGACTAAAAACATTAACTGCTAGCTTTGATGTAGAGATGATGGTGAAGGCAATTTGAAAGAATAAGGCGAAACTAAGGAGAAGCTTCCCTGTTGTGTCACCTGGCTGCCCCTGGAGGCTGCTGTGATGCCCGTGCTTCAGGACGGAGAGGAGAGACACTTTTGTCCTGAGGGATGTTTCTCTCCTCAAACTGCCCTGACACTCGACCTAGTGACCCGTTGAGCTTTCTATCTATTTACCAGGTAGAGCTCCTCTCAAAACATGTATCTGATGCCCTGGACCAGACTTTGTCCAAACGTTCATCTTAAACATCTGCCCACAAATGCAAACATGTCCAACTAGATAAATTTGACGTGGTTTGGACGCGTTCGGTTTGGTCGTAACTTGGTCGTGTGCCAGTGAGGTAGATAATAGTACTTGTTTTCCATTCATTTGAAAACTGTGGTACCAGTTTTTCAAATCATAAAAGTGGAAGTAGGTAATTAAACTGTTACCTGGAACTTTAACTTATGCACAGCTTTTTGACTGAGGGAATATTTCACAATTAGATGCAGAATGAATCATTCTTAGTAAACTATCTGTTCATTATGAATTAAGTCTCAAGTTGCCCCTCCCTTTGCTCTCTGCAAGTCAGTCCCCCTTCAGAGCGCTATCCCATTACAGTTGGCATGCATCCTGCTAATGAAACTACTGCACATTGTATCAGGTTTGTGAAGCCGTAGTGTATTGTTTTGTATCATGCTTTTGTATATTTATGGAAAATTGTCATGTGGGAGCATGGATGACGTAGGCGTGTGCTAGAGTATTAAACAAAATTGTACTGCTAACCGTAAGGAGGGTTCGAATAGGGGAGAGATCACTGAATTACTCAAACATGTATGGATAACAAACATCTAAAACCTCTTAAGGCATGTTTTTGATGAGGGAACAACATTATAACTGCTAAAAGTTCCAAAAAGTTGATTTTGCGTAGTACCCTCTCTTTAAGGCTAATGAAGGCGTAGTCATTACAAAGTAGTACCAAAGTAATATAATGATGAGTACCAGTGCCTCCAAAAGTACTTTAAATGCCTGGATACTGCATAATTCACCCTTTTTTGCATAGTCACTGGACATGTGGCCTGAGGAGAAGCCAGTGCAGGACTTGAGAAATCCTGTGTTAAGCTTTGGGCGCCGTGCCTGATCCGCGGGCAGCCGGTCCGTGATGTGTGCTTTGTGATAAACTCCGAGCTCAGCGATTCTCCAAAGCCTCTGTCAGAAGGAGACAAGATGGCCGACGCTCCTCCTCATCCTCATCTTGCCCCCTGACTCACACAATGTTTCCCTCCTCGGCTCCTCTCCCCGTGTCCCGGTCTCAGCGCCATAAGCCAAGCTGTCACTCCAGTTCTCTGACAGGCGCTGGTGATAGAAGCGGCAACATGGTGGATTAAAGGTACACTGTGTAACTTTTCGGGTGGGAGGTTGGCTAATTGTGTGGTTTCATGGGATGGTCTTGCTTTGCCATGAATGTTACGCTATGGAATTGATTTACATAAATTCTGTAACAGATGTTTTTATTGCATAGAAATACCTTGGCAAACACGGATTCTTACTCTGAGTGGGGTTGCCTCTATGTAGATCTGATTTGTAACTTGACCTGGTGGCTTGTCTCCATGGAGATATAAGTGGAACATATAGGCAACGCAATAACATCATAGAGACTATCACAGGCATATCACATTTAGCAATAGAATAAGGTACAAAAAGAAAACAAAAAATATATTTAAAATGATTTTTACTGTAGAATTTGAAAAATAAAAAAGGCATTTAAAAATATTAATTAGTTTTGTTGACATATGAATTGAAAGTGTATTTTTTCTTATTTGTATTGAACAAAAATAAGTTAAACAAGACCAACTTTTTATAATTCTTTAGTAAAATTGTATAATAACAACATGACACTTACATGATTCCAAAGTTAAAACCGTACTTTCTTCATGCAGATAGATACGTTTTCTGCTGTATTGTGGAAGATTATAGCCAAAAGAACGACATTTCCATGGAACCAAGCAGGAAGTTGTTTTTCAGTACAATAAACACAACCAAAAGATGACATACTGTTGCTTTAAAAACGTCGTTATATCCGTTTTAAAGTTCCTGTATTACGCAAAATTGCCTCTTGTGAGCTTTAAACCATGTTATAATACTGTTACCTCATCAAAAACATACCTGAAGTTGTGTTTTGTCTCATTCACACATGTTTGAGTTACTCTTTATTATTTATTTGTCTACATCTCCAAAGCTCAAAATGCTCTGTTCCACCTTGTGATGTCATGAAGTGGTAGTTTTCAAGTTAACAGCTACCTCTTACTTTTAGTTCAGTATAAATGAGCAATTCCAGGCCTGAAAACATCCAAATAATTCTAGTGAAGATTTAAAGAGTTTAAAAACACAGTGTAGCTCTTCCTGCCATCACCACATGACATCACAAGGTGGAACAGAGTGTTTTCCGTTTTCCGAAAAACTCAGCCTCAAAATGCAGGGTTCGTGCGTTAAACATGTGTGAATGAAACAAAACACAACTCCAGGTATGTTTCAGGTGAGGAAACAACATTATACCACAGATCAAAAAATAGCGTAACACGGGCCCTTTAAATGAAGCTGTGTACTTTCTATCTCCTCTAGTCTCCACTATCACTAACAGCTTGCGCACTTGCCTTTTTGATTTCATTTTATTTAGAAGATGCCTGTATATATGGAGCATAATTAACCTGGGCGCTGCACGGTGGGAGATTCTATTACGAGCTCATGCAAAGTGCGGCGCGCCCGTGTTACAGGCCAGCGGGCACAAAGCCGCAAAGCCTGTCTGCATTTTAAACCAAACTTCCAATTTCCCTCCTCCTATCTTTCTTCATTCTCACTGAAGCTGGAAATTGAGTACGGCGCACTTATGTGGA
>KN485950.1:0-21331 GCA_000787095.1 Periophthalmodon schlosseri
CTGACTAAATACTTTCTTGCCCCACTGAGGTAAGTGCTCAACTGTGTTTTTATACTTCATACACCTTCACTAGAATCATTTGGATGATTTCAGCCCTGGAATTTCCAATCTCTACTGAACAAACGGTAAAAGGTAGCTGCTAACCGGAAACTACTGCTTTATGACATCACAAGGTGGAACAGAGCATTTTGATCTTGAAGATGTAGACAGGGTACTATAAACGATTACTCTAGCATGTGTGAATGAAACAAAACACAACTTCATGTATGTTTTTGAGGAGGTAACAACATTATAACATGGCTATGAGCTCACAATAGTTGATTTTGCATAATGTGGGACCTTTAAAACCATGAGATTAATATGGCAAGTTTGTCAACCTCATCCTTAACAAATAATGATAAGGTTCAGTGGATTCTTTCAAAAACATTGAATCTCTCAGTGTTACAGGCCCTTGCCCACTATTTGAGATTATGACCAGATCAAATTCGAAAACGTGAACACAACCTATTAGCACAGAAATGCCAACAAGGACCTAGGTGGTGTGTCCTTTGTACAGAAGTGCAATTTCCCCATCAATCGGGATAATCCTAAAAAATAAAGACGCAGGCCTTTTCACACTCCATCTTCACACTGGCTAGTTCTGGTTCTCTCAAAAAGTGCAGATCTATGAGGATTTAGCAGAGTCGTGCTAAAATGAATCAATATTGAAACATCAGGCAGCGGACAGCAAGTTACAGACGGATAATCACAGACAGTGTGTTAAGACCTTTACTACTCTGTAAATAAACAAATACAAAACCATTAAAGCAGACCTATTATGGAAAATCGACTTTTCAGACCTTTTAACCATGTTATAGTTGTTTGCTCTCAACATTTTCTCACCCAAAGTTGTTTCTGGAGTGATTCGTGCATGTTTGAACAATCTTAAATCGCATATTTGAAGATGCCATATCGCCGATCAATCCGTTTTCACCGTCATACACCCGTTGCTCTCTACTTACTTCATTATCCAATTTTATTTTCTTAATCACGTAGTCATTTTTGTACATGGAAAAAAAAAAAAAAAATCCTCGCTAGTGTGATCTGCAGCTATCTACGGGAGGGGCCGACTCCTTGTTGTGATGACGTACGTTTCTTTAATTAAGTCGTTTTAGATGAATATTGCAATTTAAAATGTGCTAATTATAACATAATGACCCACGGGTGTCGTATATTACAACTATAGAGCAGACACAAGCACAATAGGTCTTCTTTAATATACAACACCGGAGGAAACTTCTGTGTTTATAAAAGTAGGTATCTGCGCCTCAAAGCTAATGCTAACCCAATCTAATTCACAAAACAGAACATAAAAAAACGACAAGCCGATTGTTTTAGTTTGCAGGATAATTCAGAGCCGACTCCACTTATTCCGTTATAATCCACCGTTCCACCGTACCCTCCCCCCTCTTCATTTACCACTTGGATGTGATCTAATTGCAGTCCTCCGTCCTGCGTCTTCCTGCTGGGGTCTCCGCCTGCCTGTCTCCGGTCAGCAGGGGGAGCACTACCTCAGACGCTGATTTATTGGACAATTTCACAGCAGTGTCCACAGTAATGGGACAGAATGAATGCCTGACCTCCTATGACTGCGCGGACTCCATGTGTGAGTTTACAATGTGTACGTGTCAATTTCTCATCCCTCTCTCTCTCTTTTTTCTCCCCTCCTTTCTTTCGCTCTTACGGTGTGAAATTGTGTGTTTTGGCTTCTCCATACTTCACCTCTCATTTGATACCCCTTCCCATCGCATCCCTCCTCCGCTATCCCATTATAAGTAACTCACTGCTGGCCCGTGTAGCCTTTTAGCGCGTTAGCTTCTTGTGCCCTCTCTATATTCCTGCTATATACAGAAGCTACAATAGAGTGTTATCACCGCTCCCCTCTCCCTAGCCTCAATTTCCTCTTCATTTTCTCTATATCTTGGTGGTGGGATGTTATTTCTGCTAGTGGTTTTGGCCATGTGTGTTATGCAGTAGTTGTGAATACACATTTTGTATACGGTCTTGTACCTTCAGGCGATTCAGTGCGGGTCCCTCCGTAAAACAAGATTCTGCTGTACTAAAAAACTTCCAGTCTTTAGAAAAGTCAGAGACGAAGTTGTGCGCCAACGCTGCAGTTCTAGTGGTCCAAATCTTAAAGGGCCGATATTACTTTTACTTCTGATTTACGTTATGATGTTGTTTTCTCATCAAAAACATACCTGGAGTTGTGTTTTGTTTCATTCACACATAGTTAACGCACAAACCCTGCATTTAACAAACAAACCCTGCAGGCTGAGTTCTTCTCTCAAACTGAAAACACTCTGTTCCACCTTGTGATGTCATGTGGTAATACAGGAAGTGCTCCACTGTGCTTTTAAACTCCATACACCTTCACTAGAATCATCTGGATGATTTCAGCCCTGGAATTGCCAACAAAAACTACCACTACATGACGTCACAAGGTGGAACGGAGCATTTTGAGCTTTGGAGATGTATGACAGACTAATAATAAAGGGTTAATCAAACGTGTGAATGAAACAAAACACAACTCCAGGTATGTTTTTAATGAGGTAACAACATAGCATGATTTAAAGCTCACAAGAGTCAGTTTTGTGTAATACAGGACATTTCAATTGTAGTATTCTTATCTTAAAATTGTAGTACTGTAAATATACAAAGAATAAGGGTTGTTATGATCCCATTATACTCTTTTAAAGGTGTACTATGTAGCATTTTTGACGGACGGACAGCCATGTGCCTGTCTCCATGGAGATGTTATTGCTTCGCCTGGAAAGTTCCACAGTCTGGCATTAAACCTATCTATCTTGAATTTATCCCATTACAGCTGTTGTTTAAGGTGCACTATAACTTTTCTGGTGGAGAGTCCGCCATCTGCTTGTCCCCATGGAGATGTTATTGCTTTGTCTGCGGTGTTCCACAGTATGGCATTAAATCTATGAAACATGAAACATGATTTTTACTGTGAGTCGGGTGGCCTCTAGACAGATCTGCGTTGTAACTTGGACTGGCGCAGTCACCTCCATGTCTAAGCAAGTTCTCAGGTAAAGCAATAACATCTCCATGGAGACAAGCAGGCGGCAAACGCTCCGCCGGAAATGTTCCACAGTGTCCCTTTAAACACGCAGAAAAATGAAAACTGTTTCCTATTCAGTTTTTGACTAAAGCTAATTTGTATAACTGAATTACTTATTTTTTAATAAAAGTAAATTGAAATGGGAAAAACATTTATCATAACTGTTTTTGACAAAGACACTGCCCCTTCCCTCTCATCTAGAATATTCAAATGTAGGTCTATTATTATTGTGTTTGTTTCACTTATTTTCCCAAAAGGTTTCAGACTATTTTTAGATTTCAAAACACCACCTACCAATTTTATTTTCAAACTGAGAATACAATTTGATTACACAGAAAACAACATTTTTCTGACCTACAATTACTGACAATAAAAGTAAAATAAATTGAATCCATTTAAGTGTCGCCCACCAACTCAACCAGGAGCTCACCCCAACGTCCCACGTAGCTTTTAAACAACAGGCTTCATTATTACTGTCATTCTGTAGAAGTTTATATTATATGTTCACTGTTATGTTGCCTTGATTATCATTGTTGTTCAAGTGACCTTTTTTTAAAGGGCCAGTACCCAATTTTTTCCCATGTCTTTGAGCAAAGTTTGTCTCGCCCTAGTACAGATATAAGCAGCTCTTGAGGTAAAAAAAAGTCAGCAAGTCTGCATACAATTATAAAGTGTCCGCCAGATAAACAGGAAGTGCGTGCTAGCATGCTTGTTGTTGTTAGCTTTACTGTGACGGCAAAACTCCAGTCTGGTTGTGAAAAGTCGTGAAAACCCTTTATAAACTCATCGCAGCGAAAAATTAGGATGTTTATAATGGATAAGGTAAGTGAGGAATAACTTTGTCCTGGGACAAGTCAAATTTTGCAGTGGTCCAGATATATTGTTTACCGTATTTTCTGGAGTATAAGTCACACCGGAGTATAAGTCGCACCAACCAAAAAATGCATAATAAGGAAGAAAAAAAAAAATTTCACATATAAATCGCATCTGAGTATAAGTCGCACCCCCGGCCAAACTATGAAAAAAGTGCGACTTATAGTCCGGAAAATACGGTAGGCAGTTTTGCATAATTGTAACTAATTATACAGTGTTTTAGTCAATAAACAGGAAGTGCGTGCTGGCATGCTTGTTGTTGTTAGCTTTACTGTGACGGCAAAACTCCAGTCTGGTTGTGAAAAGTCGTGAAAAGCCCTTATAAACTCATCGCAGTGAATAATTAGGGTGCTCAGAATGGATAAGGTAAGTGAGGAATAACTTTGAACAATTGCAAACCGGTCTGTTTAAAACTAACTAGTTCTGTTTTTTCCAGTTTTTAAAGCAGAAAAATAAGGTAAAGCAAGTTTAAACATCACCCACTAATGCAACCAGGAATAGCTTTTAAACAATAACCTCATTACTGACATTCTGAACAGGTGTCTATATGTTCACTGTATGTTTCCATGATGACCACTATTGTTCAAATGCCCGGTACGTTGTTAAGCTAATACCTATATACAACATCCATTTGTGGGTACAAGCTGCCGTTCCAATCTTTTGTGTTGTTTCTGTGAGGCAGCAGTGTAATATTAATTTTCCCTCCCACTCGCTGACTCCTCTGCCCTTGGTTTTAATGGGATCTAAATCACCAGAGAGGAGCATGACATGATTGGCCTAATTAACACGTGGTTTTATAGAAAAGACCTCAAAATGTATCGCTCTCAAGTCAAGTGCAGGGAAACTTTGGGGTTTTGCAGAGTCAAATTTGTGCAAGTATCATTATAAAGGTGCAATATTGGTAAACTATGGTTACATTTTTATATAGCGCTTTTCCACCTTCAAGGCACTCAAAGCAAAGGAACCACTCACCCATTCACACACACACACATTCATACACCAGTGTACGCACACACTGGGGGCGAGGTGGTTTAAGTGTTTTGCCCAGTGACAGAATTCATCTGTGGGAGCTGGAATCGCACCACCAACCTGGATCTGACCTCTCTACCAATGGTGTTTATGTCGAGAGCGGGATTTGTACCGCCAACGTCCGGATCAGTGGACAACACAGACATGTTTAAAGAAGTGGACTAAGTGAGTGTGACGTCACCCATAGTGTTCGGCTCCAGTCAAATGAAGCTCATCGAGGCTAGTAGAATTTGGAGCCGACTTCCATATTTGGAATTCCGACCGTGAGTAACAAAGAGCCAATCTGGAGCAAAGCTGTTGAAGGTAACGCCCCTTCTGTGAGCTGTCAAACAAACCTGCTGCTAACGGTAGGAGTGGCCTCGGGGAAAGAAGGCGTCTGTTTTTTAAAGTTCATATCTTGATTTACAGATACAATAGCGAAATAAAAATACAAGGATTATGTAGCGCGGGTTAAAACGAACATTTTAAGACTAAAATGACGAGCCTGACAGCAGAAACCAGAGTTGATGGAGCCAGAAGCGCAACCATGAGCGCTTCCTGTTTGGAACGCAGCGGTTAGCAGGTTAGCCATGTCCATTTATATACACAGTCTATAGTGGACAAACACTCTATAGTGGACAAACATGTGTCGTGGAGATGTGTCTCTGCCTTTAATGCTCCACAGAATGACAATAAAACTTAACTATAGAGAAAAGCGATGCTACCAGACCAAGTTACAGGTCAGATCTGTGGAGAGGCAACCCCACTCTGAAGGCATGCGGGTATTTTGAGCAATAGAACAGCTAAATGGAAATTACGCAAGTGTAATGCCATATTTTGGATCATTCCCAACGTCCCTGTACCACCAGGAAAGTTACGCTATGCCCCGACCGTGGTAACAAAGAGCCAATCTGGAGCAAAGCTGTTGAAGGTAACGCCCCTTCTGTGAGCTGTCAAACAAACCTGCTGCTAACGGTAGGAGTGGCCTCGGGGAAAGAAGGCGTCTGTTTTTTAAAGTTCATATCTTGATTTACAGATACAATAGCGAAATAAAAATACAAGGATTATGTAGCGCGGGTTAAAACGAACATTTTAAGACTAAAATGACGAGCCTGACAGCAGAAACCAGAGTTGATGGAGCCAGAAGCGCAACCATGAGCGCTTCCTGTTTGGAACGCAGCGGTTAGCAGGTTAGCCATGTCCATTTATATACACAGTCTATAGTGGACAAACACTCTATAGTGGACAAACGTGTGTCGTGGAGATGTGTCTCTGCCTTTAATGCTCCACAGAATGACAATAAAACTTAACTATAGAGAAAAGCGATGCTACCAGACCAAGTTACAGGTCAGATCTGTGGAGAGGCAACCCCACTCTGAAGGCATGCGGGTATTTTGAGCAATAGAACAGCTAAATGGAAATTACGCAAGTGTAATGCCATATTTTGGATCATTCCCAACGTCCCTGTACCACCAGGAAAGTTACGCTATGCAATTTTAACCCCGTAACCCTAAAATTTAATGAAAGAATAAAGTAGTGTAAAGTACTAGCTGTCATAAAGTCGTTAGTAAATGAAGCTACTTATCATAGTCACTAGTTGTCTAAGTATGATGCAATGCTAAACACGCTAAACAAACAGGAAACAGAATTACCTTAGTATCGGATTGGTCAATGTATGTCTACACTTCTATACTGTATTCACCTTATTCCAGAAGTTTCCGTAGACGCCGCCATCGTTACTGGGGCTGCCCCTCTTGAGAGCAAATTCATTCTATACAGACTACAGAGCCGTTTTAAAACCTCCCAGAGAATCAACCTACTTTATATCAGATTTCAGCGGCAAAACTTTTGAACGGGATTCCCGCGTAACCGGAAGTGGGTGGGATCAGTGATGCATATTTTACCACGAGGAGTCAGCATTGTGAAAAAAAATAACTGTACGGTCCTGATTTGGATACTACAGTTGATTTGTGATATGGCACTACTGATAAACATAAACTTCAGCGTCATATATTTGAACACAGCCACAGTGGGTGTAGTTTCCTGCAGTATAATTTTCCCTCTTGAAAATACGTCTAACGTGTATCGATTCCTACGGAGTGGACATGTGTTGTGTCGCTTAAAGGCAGTGCTTATGAATGAATAGAGCAGCTAATCATTACTCTCCGTGTCCTTCTGTCTGTTTATCTGTGCTCGTGGCGGTTAACTTGAGAGGGGCTCGAGTGCGGCTCCAGCTCGCGCGCTCTGCCGCCCTGAGACGTCTTGGCAGGAAAACGACTGCCACGCCACACGCCATGGAGAGCGTCAAAGAAACACATTTGGAAAATCACCAGACTCGTCCAGACCAGTTTGCCATAATAAAGATAATAAATGAACGTGGTGGAAGCTAGGCCTGTCACGATAAGCAATGTATTGCACTTCAAAATGTGTTAAATATATACGATAAACGATAATATTGAAACCAAAACATAAAACTGAAATATCCCCAAAAAAGTATTCTAAATGTTCAAAATTGTAAAAAAAAAATGAACTGCAGTAAAGAAATAACAGAATGCAACACGCAAGTAGTTGGTTTGAATCTATAATGAGTCATGAAAGTTCAGAATACAGAATGCAACACTTAAGTAATAGTTTGTATCTATAATGAGACGTAGAAGTTCATAATTCAAACATCGACAGTTTAAATCTCATCGCAGCACCTAAAAATAACCAAAAAGTATTAAAAAATATACATATATAGTTCCATCTGTCATGTATTGAACAATAAGTCGATATAATAATCATCGTGACAGGGATGGTGGAAGGAGGCATAATAATGGGAGTAACATTTCCTCAGTGGTTTGACCAATCAGAAAAAAATACACTTTAGATGCTCAGCTTTGTGTTGGTATTGCTGTTGTTATTGTTATTGGTGCTACTCGGCATGTTCTGAAGGTATTGCAAAAAATAATAAACTTATGAATAGGCCTTTCAGGATAATTACTATATTGGCTAATTCAATACATGACAGATGGAACAATAATTTTTGGGCTCAATATGTATCGTGTGTACGTTTTCTTTACACTACTGAGAAATATTTGGTTATTTTGCGGCTATATGATAAGATTTGAGCTGTAGAAGGTTGAATTCATAATTTCCATGACTCATTACAGATACAAAATAAATACTTTCTTTCTGCTGTTTATTTATTGCAAATCATGTTTGTTTTTTTTACAGTAGTGTAGATTTGGAATAGTTTTTGTGGTATAAATCTGCTCTTGGGTTAGTATTTCAGTGGCATAGATTAGTTTCAATATTACTGTTTATCATCAGTAATTTCTTCAGCAATATATCGCACTTCAAAATTTGTTAGCGTGACACTTATGAATAATTATTTTTAAAAATAAACACCCAGGCACATGGAGAAACTCTGCACAGAAAGGCCAGACTGAACCTAGAACCTTCTTGCTGTGGTTAGATGGAATAACATTTTTTGGGGTCAGTATTTATCATGGGTGCTTTTTCTTTGATAAGATCTGAGCAGTAGAAGGTTGAATAAATAACTTCTATGACTCATTATAGATACAAACTAATTAAAGTATTTTCTGGAGTATAAGTCGCACTGGAGTATAAGTCGCACCTGCCAAAAAATGCATAATAATGAAAAAAAAACACATATATTTCACATATAAATCGCACTCCCGGTCAAATTATGAAAAAAAGTGCGACTTATAGTCCGGAAAATACGGTACTTAAGTGTTGAATTCTGCTATTTAGTTATTTCACCTCATGTTTTTTTGTTTTTGTTTTTAATATTGTACATTTACAGTAGTTTTTGGGGATAATTCTACTCTATGGTTTGGTTTCAGTGTGATCGTTTATCAACAGACACATGCGCAACTAGTGCAACAAAATGTATGTAGAGAAGTGCAATGAAGGCAAGTACTCCAGATGCCCTAACTTACTGGTCCACACTTGTAAACCCATCCCTAACAAGCTTGAACATTCAGCACTGTACTACATGTGCCATTAGGAAAACCCACCTCTTCTCTGCAGCACTTTGGGCAGCTGAAGTTGTATTTAAATGTGCTATATAAATAAAATTGAATTGAACTGAGTTAGTATTACTCCCAACGCCGCCTTTAGGAATATTCTCATCGTAGCTATGCGAGTTGTACCAAAATTTTGCCATTTTCACTGAAGTGGACACATTTGTAAGATGCTGTTTTATTTTGTGTACACTTTTAACTTGTATATTTTGATTCAAAACGATCCAGCTGTTGCACTATCACACGTTTCTTTGTCAGTTTGAATGAAAGACATCCACAGAAGCTTTGGACATGAGGAAGGCTGTGGTCAGCACTGCACGAGTAGAGCCTCAGGTGTAAGAGGAAAATACTTGCTGAAACGTTTCTTCAGTAAAAATACAAGACGGAAAGCCAAAGACCACTGCAGGGACCTGGAACATGTTTTATTCTCTTGTCTTCAGCATTTCACACCAAGATGTTTTCATGTTGTTATTTTGAAAGCCATGGTCAGACATCTTTATCCCATCTGGGACAGAAGAGTCTAGTATCCATGGATAAAGACCTGGGTTAGCATGCTAGGCGAGACAACAGCTAACGCGCTTCGCTTTTTAGTTTTTCAAGCCAGTTTGCCCAGTTTAAAGAGAAAGTTTATCAACATTCTCCCATAGTTTTAAATGGGATATTCATGTGTTTTTCTCATACAATGACCCAAGCATCTCCAATTAGTGTCTAGAGACCCAAATGTTTCAGTCATTTTAAAAGAAGATTTCGATTTTTTTTTTTTAATTTAAATTCTTGTTGATTTTAATTCAGAAAATATGAGGTGAAATGTGAATTTTTCAGCAATATCAAGTTTAAGTAAAGGTTCTATATCACGCAAAATTGACTCTTGTGAGCTTTAAGTCATGTTATAATGTTTGAGTAACACTTTATTATTAGTCTGTCTACATCTCCAAAGCTCAAAATGCTCTGCTCCACCTTGTGATGTCATGAAGCAGTAGTTTAAGTTAACAGCTCCTTTTACATTTTGTTCAGTAGAGATTGGAAACACCAGGCCTGAAATAATCCAAATGATCCTTTTACCATTTGTTCAGTAGAGATTGGAAACACCAGGCCTGAAATAATCCAAATGATTCAAGTGAAGGTGTATGGAGTTTAAAAACACAGTGGAGCACTTCCTGTATTACCGCATGACATCACAAGGTGGAACAGTGTTTTCTGTTTGAGAGAAGAACTCAGCCTAAACATGCAGGGTTCGTGTGTTAAACGTGTGAATGAAACAAAACACAACTCCAGGTGTTTGTGCTGAGGAAACATTATAACATAGATCAGAAACTAGCGTAATATGGACCCTTTAAAAACTAGATATTCAGAAATCGATATCGACACAATTAATTGAGAATTTTATACTTTCTGAATCTTGACCAACTGTTATTCAGATTTACGTACCTGAAATACATGGAATAAAAACGTATATATCGATGCAGGTAAACTACAGGAAAAGTTTCATTATGACACCTCCAAATTTAACTTAAGAAACTTCCTAATTCTTCACCAAATCACATCTAAATACCAAAACAAAGCAGTGTGAAAAATGTTGACTATTAGATAAACAGGTCATAAATCTCTAAAGTTTAAATCTACAGTTGGATCATTCATATCGGGGCTTATTTTGTTGTTTTCTGGAGCAAACATTCATTTTCCCAAAACGTCTCAATGTTCTTGGAGCTGCAGTGATTTATTCAAATGATTACACACTTAAAAATCAGTTAGTCATCCCTGCGCGCCGCTGTTTTTCATTAGTTTGCTTTGTTTATGGCAGCCGCAAATAAATCCGCCACAACTTACTCGTATTTACCATTTCGAATGCAGCTATCAAAGACCATTATTGTTTGAAATCCCAATAAGAAACTAAATAGACTGTTTTTGAGTGTCACTAAAATTGGCCAAACTTCAAGGTGTTGTTAAATATAACTGTTTTGGGTCTCGTGTGAAATGAACTGTTTATTTTTGTGTTTGATAGCTTTTTAAACATTATCCTAAAACGCAAATGACACGCCAGCAGAACTAGCTTGTTGTTTGCAGGAAAACAGAAATGCGTTTGGCCGACTATTAAAGATCCGGTATTACAGATTTCTCTTATGAGCTTTACGCCATGTTAGAATGTTGTTACCTCCTCAAAAACATGCCTGGAGTTGACTTTTGTTTGACGCATGTTTAAATAATCCTTTTTTTTATTAGTCTGTTTACATCTTCAAAGCTCAAAATGCTCTGTTCCTCCTTGTGATGTCATGTAGTGGTAGTTTTCAACCTAACAGCTCCTTTTACCTTTAGTTAAGAAGAAATTGGCAATTCCAGCGCTGAAATTATCCAAATTATTCTAGTGAAGGTGTATGGAGTTTAAAAATACAGTACAGCGCCTCCTCTTTACCACCATTGACTGTATATATAAATGGACATAGCTAACCTGTAGCCGCCACGTTCCGAATAGGAGGTGAACATGGGCTGTGCTTCCAGCTCCATCGACTCAATGCACTTTACGTTGAAAAACTGTCGCTCCTCTCTCCATAACTGCTGCTGTCAGACGCGTCATTTTGGTCTTAAAATGTTCGTATTAACCCGCTCTACATGATTCTGGTACTTTATTTTGCTATTATGTCCATAACTCATGATACGAACATGACAAATCAGGCACCTTCTTTGCCTGCGGGTGCTCCTGCTAGTGTTAGCAACAGGTTTGATTGACAGCGTTGCTAAGCGCCTGCTCCCTGCTAAACCAACAACCTCGCTTTGGATTGACTCTTTGGTTGCTATGATACTCGCGGTCGGAATTCCAAATATGGAACTCAGCTCCAAATTCGCCGTTATAGCCGCTAGCCTCGATGAGCTTTATCGAGGCTAGCGTCTGATTACCACATGACATCACAAGATTGAACAATGTTTTCCGTTTGAGAGAAGAACTCTAAATATGAAGGATTTGAGTGTTAAACATGTGAATGAAACAAAGCATAATTCTAGGTCTGTTTTTGATGAGGAAACAACATTCTAACACAGATAAAAAATAAGCATAATATAGGCACTTTAAGGAAAGGTAATAATAAGAAGAATGCTTGGATTTATATTGCACTTCACTAAACAAGCCCCCTCGCCACAGCTGCCCTGGGACTAACAGATATAAATGACCACCGATCTTCGCCAATGACTCCTCCGACCAACTCAAAGTATGTTACTCAAGGACACAAAAACAGAATAAACTCCCTCCTGAAGCGCCACTGCCAGTATGCCATGGCAGACTACCCATGTCGTCTATGTGCCCAATAAGAAAAAATAAATAATAATAATAGTTTTGCCCCAGATATATTGTAAAAGCAGCTCTTAGGGCCAAAATGAGATCACTGTGTGCTGTCTATCCCTAACCCCAACTATGAAGCATTTTATTGTCTGAGAATCAGGAAGTGCACAGTTAGCATGTTAGTCTTGTTAGCCCGACCTTGAAAAACCACAAAACTCCACTCTGGTTTCTGAAAGTTGTGAAAAGCGTTTCTACCCATCATGGTGAGTAATCAGAATGCCCAGAATGCATAAGGAAAGTGAGGAATAACTTCACATTTTAAGACAGAAAAAACAGATACAGCGCCTTTAACTAAAACGTCCAGTTGCTTTACATTAGGTCTTTAAAACCAGCCTCTTGTGGACTAACTGATCAGTCCACCCACACGGGCAGACAGGTCCTTGAACAGAAACACTTGGTTGAGTCTAATAAAGACACTGAGGGCGTGTATGGCCTTTACATATGGAGAAGTGTAGTTCTATCTGCTCGGTGACGGAGGGAGAGGAAATAATGATCTGAACAGATGTGCATGAGGCGGAGCACGGAGCAGTGGAGGAAGGAGGGGCTGGGAGGAGAATAAAGATATAATATATAAAAGATAAGATAATCAGGCCAGTGGTGGAAGAAGTACTCAATTTTGTTACTTAAGTAAAAGTACAGATACGGAGATAAAAAGTTACTCAAGTAAAAGTTAAAGTATCACATGGGAAAAAGTATTTAAGTACCCGTTTAAAAATGTACTTTAACAAATTAACTACACTTGGGTGAAATGCATTTACCTTTTACTCTTAAAGTGTTAAATGTAGTGATATTGATTAAAAAAAAAGATACATATTTTGGTCAACAGTAACAATACCAATCAATTTCTTAATTTTTTGTATGAATTTTGTATATTCATTTTTGTTT
This sequence comes from Periophthalmodon schlosseri, assembly GCA_000787095.1. NCBI lineage: Eukaryota > Metazoa > Chordata > Actinopteri > Gobiiformes > Gobiidae > Periophthalmodon > Periophthalmodon schlosseri. Next base: position 13,241 of record KN485950.1, read on the forward strand.
GCTCAAAACTGAAGCTTGAACTCGAAAACTTTAATCAGGATGTTACTCTGAACGTGGTAAAAGGTCTTCAATGTGGGCGCTCACTTAACATGTAAATATAGAGACCCTTTTAACAACGGCGCGTACCCCCGCCCCCTACCGTGTTTGCTTCACTGTTTTAAACAAGTGTAAATGTAGTTAGCCCCTGCAGTGATTTATAAAAGCTAATATGTAATTATTTGTATTATTATAGTCTCATTTTAAAGGTTCTGTAGTTGCCATTTGAACATTTTTAGTCAAGATTGGATGTAATATGAAAGTGGGGCAAAAGGTCGCTATGGGGGGGGGGCATTGGCCATTCTAGGGGAGGCTAGTGCCCCCTCGAGCCCCCCCACTGGCGCCGCCCCTGTCACAGTGACCACACTTGTTCTCCTGACGTTTGTTGTTAGTTAAATCATAAAGTGACTTGCTGTTTTCCTCTTTTGCCATAATCTCCCCCTCCCTCTCCCCCCCTCTCCCCCCCCCCCTCCCCTCCCCCTCTCTCTCCCTCTCTCTTTGGCCCTCCCTTTGGCCGCTGTAATCCTGCTCCTGAAGCTGTGAGTGCTCTTAATGCTCTCAGTCTGAAAACCCCCTTAGACAAACTTACAAGCAAACATTTACTGGAGCTGCACCGCTAGAGATGTGACGTTTGTGAGTGAGTCGGCTCTTTTGGACGGTTCCTTACGTCGACTGCTGGATCCGGATCGTCACCTTTTTTTGTGTTTCTTTCTAATTTCTACGCATTTTCATCCTGATTAACACTGAACCGACCCTTCTTCTTACTGTAGTGCAGCGTTTTATTTAGACGATGCATAATTTGAAAGGCTAAACGTTCTCCCACTCTCAGTGTGAACCATTTTAAACACTTTTAAGCCTTGGCCGTTTCTCTCTGTGATTAGTTTGTTGTTCAAATGAGTTTTCACATTGGCATATAAATAAATAGTAAAAGAGCCAGTCTTTTGAAGGGCTCTTTGAAATGGACGGATCCAAAAGATTCAAATCCCATAAAAGAGCCGAAAGTCCCATCACTACGCACCCCCTCTGCTCTGGAGCAAAAGAGTGATTACAAAGACTGTCTGCTTGTTATTGTTGACAAAACGGATTTAAAAGTCTGGTCAATTGTATTTCATAACTTTTCTTTTAGTCTTGCAGCATTATACAGTGTTTAGTCTGTCAAATAATGGTGGCCAAACTTCTATTCGATAATGATATTCAGACAGTAAGTGGTGGATGAAGTACTCAGTTTTGTTACTTGAGTAATTCTGTATCTGTACTGTACTTAAGTAAAAGTATCAAATGAAAAAAATCGACTTAAGTAAAAGTATTTAAGTACTCGTTTAAAAAAATGTGCTTTTAGAGTAAAAAGTAAAAGTATTTCACACAAGTGTTAGTTTGAGCAAGTGTTAAATGTAGTGATATTGATTCAAAAATGGCACATATTTTGGTCAGTAGTAGCAATACAAATGAATTGCTTCATTTTTCTTATGAATTTTATGTAATTGCTTTTGTTTGCTCAAAGCCAAAGCTTGAACTCGAAAACTTTAGTCAGGATTTTACCACGAACATGGTAAAAATAACCCCTCAAATCATATGCAAAGCCGGAGCTTGAACTCGAAAACTTTAGTCAGAATGTTACCACGAACATGGTAAAAATAACCCCACAAATCATATGAAAAGTACTTTTTACTTTTCAGTCCAGTTGAAATATGTAGTAGAGTAGAAAGTACAGATACCTGCTCTCAAATGTAGTGAAATAAAAGTAAAAGTATCTAAAAAGTACCTAAAAATTCTACTTAAGTACAGTAATTTACTACTTTTACTTTGTTACCATGTCCACCATGTCTTTGGGTCAAATGCAGAGAACAAATTTCCCTACGGGGACAAAAAAGTGTACCTTAACCTTAACCTCTTTAAATGTATATGTCCATTCCATAATGCTCTCCATTTGTTGTCATGGAAACCAAACAAAGTCATGCAGATGCTGTGACGTTACTTAAATTATGCAATTTTCTGATCTATGCTATAATGTTTCCTCAGCACAAACACACCTGGAGTTATGGTTTATTTCATTTACACATGTTTAACACGCAAACAGTGAATATTTAGGCTGAGTTCTTCTCTCAAATAGAAAACACTCTGTTCCACCTTGCGATGTCATGTGGTAATACAGGAAGTGCTCCACTGTGTTTTTAAACTCCACACACCTTCACTAGAACTATTTGGATAATTTCAGCCCTGGAACTGCCCATCCTTACTGAACAAAAAGGTAAAAGGAGCTGTTAACCGGATAACTACCACTTCATGACATCACAAGGTGGAACAGAGAATTCTGAGCTTTGGACATGCAGACAGACTAATAATAAAGGGTTATCCAAACGTGTGAATGAAACAAAACACAACTCCGACACAACAACAAACACATCTACAGGGATAAAAAAGTGTATCTTAACCTTTGAATGAAATAGTCGGGGTTTAAGTATCAGACAAATGAATGAGAAATAAAATGAACTCTTACTTACAGCGATACCCTTGTTTGGATGGTTTCAACACAGCATTTTTAATTATTAATATCATTTATACAATTTAGATATACTCAATATTATATTTGCATATCTTCAAAACAACACTCACAATATTATCCAGGTATATTTTGGTATATTTTGACTCTAAAGGAGGTTGCGGTAAGAGCCTGCAACACATTTTTCCATATCAGATTTAATATAAATTGCTGTCTGTAGACGTTTGGTAAACAAGCTCCATTTTTCTGCTTTTATGAGAGAAACAACACATTATAGTGGTGGAGGTTAGCAGCCCTACCTCACAACGAGACGGTCCAAGATTTGATTCTTGAACCTTAGAAGCTCTAGTCCTTTTTAGGAACTAGTCCAACCTTAAAGGCGCATTATGTAACTTTTCTGGAGGAGAGTCAGTCACTTACGTCTCCATGGGGATGTTATTGCTTTGCTCGCCTCTTCACAAACTCATAACCTGGCCTGGTGGCTTGTCATCATGGAGATTAGTGGAACGCCATACCTGGGAACATACCTGACAAAACCATAACATCTCCACGGAGGCAAGCAGGTGGCGGACCCTACCAGAAAAGTTACACAGTCCATCTTTAAATCCAGTAAAAAGAGATGAAAACTTTGAATGTTTTTGTTAAGTCTGTAGAATTTCACTTACACCTTCGAGTTCTAATCTCTTGATAAATGAATCGTACTTTTACATCTTGGCCTCTCTCTCCTGAGCTCTTGCGAGAACCGTTCCTTCTGCCGTTGAAGGGTAAATCTGGTTTTGGCCTGAATCGTCTTAGTGGAAAATCAGTTCATGTTCAAATCATTTGTGCTGTTCAGGTTACAGTCACACACACCGACTCCCACCATCGATGAGTGTTTTAACATGTGTGAGGGGGGCAGCTTCAGTCTACAGACCACCGCACAGGCCCATGATCTACACACATACGCACATATAACAATCCGTCTGTCATCTGCTCTGGGCTCACGCTGGTTTCAGACCGGTCCGTTCCGTAATGCTCTCCATATGTTGTCATGGAAACCAAACAAAGTCATCAACCGTAATGCAGACGCCGTGATGTTACCTAAAGAGCGTGTGTTATGCCATTTTCTGATCTGTGTTATTGTAATGTCGTTTCCTCATCACAGACATACATGTTGTTGTGTTTTGTTTCAGTCACACATGTTTAACACATCTCCAAAGCTCAAAATGCTCTGTTCCACCTTGTGATGTCATGTGGCAATACAGGGAGCGCTTCACTGTGTTTTTAAACTCCACACACCTTCACTAGAATCATTTGGATAATTTCAGCCCTGGAATTGCCCATCTCTACTGAACTAAAGTTAAAAGGTCGCTGTTAACTGGAAAACTACCACTGCATGACATCACAAGGGTGGAAGAGGTATTTTGAGCTTTGGAGACGTAGTCAAAATAATAATGGGTTATCCAAACATGTATGAATGAAACAAAACGCAACTCCAGGTATGTTTTTGCAGGAGGTAACAACATTATAACATAGGACCATATACAACCTTTAAAAGAACTCCCAGAATTCAAAAGTGGTTAGAAAGCATGCCCACCAACGTGAAGGTTAGCAGTTCAAATCCTGGTCCAGTTGGGCAGGTTAGATTTGTGTCCTTGTAGAGAAATTCATGTTGGACAAGCAATGGGTAGGAAGACACACCAAAACAGTCACTACACACTCACAAAACCAAGAACATACAACATCAACACACTGAGGTTACCATGAAAACTGACCAAATCCAATACAGTAAAAACTTATACACACAAAATTGCATTCCAACCTGACACATTTGGATGCATTTGACCCATTTTTTTTTTCCTCCAAGAGCGGATCCTTCAGTGAGGAGTTTGCATGTTCTCCTTGTGTTTGGGTGGGTGCTCTTCCGTGTGCTCCAGTTTTCCCTCAATTATTTAAAGCCACAATCTGTAACTTTAGCTCAAAAACACTGTGGCCTTGCATCTCCACAAAACTCTTATCTGACCTGACCTATTATATTCAACAATATGGTATACAACATATCCATCACAATGGAGAATGTTCCAAAGTATGGTTTTAACTTAATATTTCCATGGAATCTACAGAAAGTTACACACTGTACCTTTAAAATAAACTTATCTTCAACTGTCACACTGTGGTGGCTTTGGTTCTCTTGAAAAGTGGTTAATTTAAACAGTTCCAAACAAGATGTGAATACTAGAACCGTACAGCAGGAGACTGTGTCTTTCTTATTCTGTAAAGTACTTTGTGTACGGACTTGAATTAGTCCGGTTCTAGTCCAGGTTTAGTCCAGGTTTAGTCCAGGTTTAGTCCAGGTTTAGTCCAGGTTTCGTTCTGGGTTTTGCCCTGGTTTATTCCGAGTTTAGTCCAGGTTTAGTCCAGGTTTAGTTCCGAGTTTAGTCCAGGTTTAGTCCAGGTTTAGTTCCGAGTTTAGTCCAGGTTTAGTCCAGGTTTAGTTCCGAGTTTAGTCCAGGTTTAGTCCAGGTTTAGTTCCGAGTTTAGTCCAGGTTTAGTCCAGGTTTAGTTCCGAGTTTAGTCCAGGTTTAGTCCAGGTTTAGTTCCGGGTTTAGTCCTGATTTAGTTCCGAGTTTAGTTCCGGGTTTAGTCCAGGTTTAGTTCTGGGTTTAGTTCTGGGTTTAGTTCTGGGTTTAGTTCTGGGTTTAGTTCTGGGTTTAGTTCTGGGTTTAGTTCTGGGTTTAGTTCTGGGTTTAGTTCTGGGTTTAGTTCTGGGTTTAGTCTGTGTTTAGCCCAGGTTTTATTCTGGGTTTAGTCCTGGTTTAGTTCCGGGTTTAGTCCAGGTTTAGTTCCGGGTTTAGTTCCGGGTTTAGTTTAGGTTTAATTCCGGGTTTAGTCCGGGTTTAGTTCCGGGTTTAGTCCAAGTTTAGTCCAAGTTTAGTCCAGGTTTAATTCCAGGTTTAGTCCAGGTTTACTTCTGGGTTTAGTCTTGGTTTCGTTCCGGGTTTAGTCCTGGTTTCGTTACGGGTTTAGTTTCTAGTTTAGTTCCTAGTTTAGTTCCGGGTTTAGTCCTGGTTTAGTCCTGGTTTGGTCCCATATTTGAAGTGTAAATATGCCCTTAATGATTTAAAGACCTAACTATAACCATAAGATAAAAGGCTCCGTCTCTCTCCTGGTCACAGTGAGTTACGATTAGTCGTTGACCCAATACTTCCTCTGATAAACGCTGGATTCATTTTGGCCGTGGCCTCAAAGGTTTTCAGGCCTCTGTAGATTCAAATAAGAAATGCATTCTGGCCACTTTTACAGAAACATATTACAGAGAGCTTTGAGAGGATTCTGTCATTAAACATTCTCATACTGGCCCTAAGCCTCGCTAATACATCCAGAATAGATTTATGCTTTTGCTGAAAAGTTTTGCTGTTGAAGCCAAAGCGTTGTTTTCCCTCATGGTTTACTTTTACCTTAAGTAAACATTGTATATTTTTAGGAGAGAAATCAATTTTACATCAACAACACTGTTACCAAACAGGCAAACATTAAACTGATACCACTGTAGACAGATACTTTACTTTTAAAACTTAATAATGCCATGAAACAATGATAAAAAGGACATTTGTTTTCAGCATTAAAGGTCCTATACCTGACTTTTTTTTCCCATTTGTCTTGCCCCAGTAGAGATATACTGTATAAGCAGATCTTGAGGTCAAAATATGTCCGCTATGTACTGTCTGCATCCACTTAGACCAAATTTCATTGCCCAATAATCAGGAAGTGTGTGTTAGCATGCTAGTCATTAGCTTTACCATGACGGCTCTGGCCTCTGGGAGTTGTGAAAGCTGCTATAAACTCATCGTGGTGAATAATTAGGATGCTCTGAATGCATAAGGTCAGTGAGGAATAACTTTGGATCACTGCAAACTGTTTAAAATGAAGTAGTTCTGTAAAATTCAGGTACAGCGCTTTTAAATTGTTCTCCAATTATAATTTATGAGGATATGAAAACACTAAGGTGAGATAAAGAAAAACATTTCTTATTGTCTGAAAATGCACTAAACCTGTATTATCAACTGGATGACGAAGATAAGCTTTGCTCACTGCTTCATTACACTATAGATTTTTACTGTCTTAAAAATGTAAAAAAAAAAAAAAAAGGTCATTTTAAATGGTTTGCAGTGATCCAGAGTGGAGGTTCGCTGTCACAGTAAAGCTAACAACAACTAACATGCTAACGCACACTTCCTGAGGACAATAAAGTGCTTCATAATATAGAAACCAATGCGGCACACTTATTTTGACCACAAGAGCTGCTTATGCAATATATTTCTACAGGGGAAAGACCATTTTTGTTCAAATACATGGGGAGTTTTGCTGTCGCGGTCAAGGTAATAACGACTAGCATGCTAACGCGCACTTGCTGAGGACAATAAAACACTTCATAATATAGTCACCATTCAGCACATTTATTCTGAGCACAAGAGCTGCTGATACAATATATTTGTACAGGGGAAAGACCATTTTTGTTCAAATACATGCGGAGTTTTGCTGTCACTGTCAAGCTAACAACAACTAGCATGCTAACGCGCACTTCCTGAGGACAATAAAACACTTCATAATGTAGACACCATTCAGCACATTTATTCTGAGCACAGGAGCCGCTTATACAATGTATTTGTACTTGGGCAAGACCATTTTTGGTCAAATACAGGGGAAAAAAGAATCTGGTACAGGCCCTTTTAAGAGAGCACATTTATTTTATTGAAGTATATCAAAATGTATTAATTAGGAAGTTTTATTTCTTATGGTCCTGTGCCTAATTTGAAATCAACATGCTGCCGCGCGCCAGGTTTGAGCGCTCCGAAGAAACAACAGAGCCTCTGCCAATTCAATTATAACCGACCGAAATCACCATCCGCACGAGCAGACGCCGCAGACAGGCAGCGGCGGGGTCGGGAGCCAGATTACGTTCTTTGATGAGCGTTTCTGACTGGCACGTCTTTAAATGTTTGAATCAAATCGTATAGAGGGAGCAGAGGTTGGATTGAAATATTTTTTGAAACTTTTCCAATTGTGGTAAATAAAGTCTCAGAGGGATTTGGTCTCGGGCGATTTCAAAGACTGAAGTCCACTCCAAAGTACAAGGATATGGTAAGTTGATCAAAATTTGGTTTCTATATCTGCAGACCATTGCACCATGGGAAAATCAGGTGGTGAGTTTTGTGTTTTTGTTTTTTTTCCACAAATGCTTTATAAACTATTTCTCCAGTTCCAGTACCTTAACTTTGTCTGACACAGAACTTTTAACAGAACCAAGTCCCTCAGAAATAATTATGATGCTATATTTTAGTGCGCAATTAAATAATGCACAAGTTTCACAGTGTTCTCATCTTTTTATTGATTTATATCAATGCCGTCATTCTTTGGCCCAGCCTGACCCCCCCTCCTCTCGTTCTCTGTCTCCCTCTTTCATCCTCCCTCTCTTTGTTCTTGTTCTCTTGTTCTTTCTCTCCCCCTCTGCCTCTTTCACGTTCTCTTTCCCCTTCCCTCTCCCCCCTTCTCTCTTTCTCTCTTCCCTCTTCTCA